>OX596260.1:7631151-7889454 GCA_951394255.1 Polyploca ridens
TTGAGAAACCTCCTCCTTTTTTTGAAGTCGGTAATTAATCTAAATAAAATTATAACTTTTTTCAACTCCCTCTTTATCTGATAATAATGAGATAAACAAATGATTGAGTTATTCTCATTTATTCCAGGTAAAGATGTTAATGAATACTGGCAAATAGATGAACCCTGGACAATGCTCACATGCTTTGTGGAGAAGGATGGATCCAAAATAGAACCTCGACTGATTGGTGAGGTGGGGAAGAACACACTGCTTGCCTGCTACAGAGTTGGCCTTTATGTAGATAAGAAAATGATTTCTTCAGGTACATCATGTAGTTATTTTCTAATTGAATAAGGAGAGGCTATGGAATTTAACTTTGTGTGGAAAAGAATAAAGACATCATCTCATATGATTGATCCTCTTGACTTTCACTCTATTCTGCTCAAAAAGCATAAAATACCCCAAAGCGAAGTCTAATATTATTATTCACTTATTTCAGGTTTTGGAGAGACTATAGCTACTGCTAAAGAAATGGCCGCTAGAGAAGCCCTCAAAAAGATATTTAACACTGAAGACCACATGAAACCAATCAACTTCCAACTTCATGGAATACCAAAACCAAACTCTCAAACTCGATACCAGATATCTGCAAGTTGAATTTGAACTTTGATGTAGTGTAGAATAAGAATTAAAAAGTATAATACCAATACTGTTTTATAATTTTATATTAAAGTGAATAACATCAAAACTGATAACTATGCTTACAAAATACATTAAAATTATTATAAAATAACAAAATTACATAAATTTCACTATAAATAACATTGGCACATATTATTTTACAATTACATAAAATCTAATTTAAGTTGTCCATACATAACAATTCAATACTAAGTATAATCATAAGTATAATAAATAATGTTTGTATAGTAGATACACTCCTTTGAAGTTACGCAAAAACGACAAATAAAAAGAATATCTTCGAGTTTGGAGTTGTCAAGGGTTATGTAAACACGCACACAACCATACCCCCGAGTGTAAAGAATTGACGTTAATAAACGCTTACTAATGCGTTTGCGTTTATGACATTTCTCTATAGGAATTGGCACAGCGCCTCTAGCGGGATACTCATGGTACTAATTTCTGCCATACAAATTTATAGTTAACGCAAACGCATCAGTAAGCGTTTATTAACGTCAATTCGTACAGATCATGTTAGTCACGTCTTCGTAACAGCAACCACAGCGTAGTTATTTATGATACTTATGGTATAGCTTTCTTTGCATTACATTTAATTTAATTTTCTGGTCTTCAAACATTTGATAATCTAGTCCACCCTGCTGTCCGTAATTTCTAATCCCAGCATATGATTTGTCTATGACAGTTAATATAGAACTTTATCACTTGAGCATAAAGTCAATAATCAACTTACGATTCATCCAGTAGCAGAGTCCATAATAAGGTTGCCGTGTTTATCTTTGATGCGCACGCGACCCGATGCATAGCGAGTTTCAGAAGTGCCGTCATTGTATACCAACTTCACTGTACCGTCAGGGAATTCGCGACGCTGTAACCAAATCATTTATTACTGACATTGGAATATTATTATAGTCAATGGTCAAAAACCGGCCAAGTGCGTGTCGAAACATGCGCAATGTACTGTACTGTTCAGTAGTTGGTACTGTAGTACCCAACTGATATGGCTTACCGATGTACCTGCGCAGAAGATACATTTTCAAAGCGCGGGAAATGCTATTGTTCGGCAGCTGCCACCATGTGTGCGGAGGGAGGGGCGTGACTTGTGAGTGAGACGGAACGGAACAGCTGCAGTGTATTATGAACCTTATAGTAGTGATCTAAGGTTGATTGTAAGTTTTTAGCATTCTTTCGTTAATCTTCTTTTCTGTGCGAACGAAGATTCACGACGCGCCTTATCAGTTGGTAATACTGTACCATAGAGGAACAATCCCTAGAGTAGAATACCGTGCAATCCGATTCCGCAAATAGTCAGTGATTTGTCACTGATTTATATCTGCTCATGAGCGCCTTTGTACGCACGGCTACAGATCAAGCTATACATTGCCAATATAAGCTGACCTCGCATTGCAGGGAAATCCTATACAATGCGAGATCATCTTATACTGGAAATGTATAGCTTGATGTGTTGCCGTGTGTACAGTATCGACCAAAAACTCGATCCGCGCGTACGTATCAAACATATACTTTTTGTCAATATTTCACAATGTCTTGCTGTTCAATTAAGTAGTGTGGGAATAACAGTCGAAATTCTAGTTCTAAAACAAACGGAATCACTTTTCATCGGTAAGTAACAATTTATTACATGAATTTACTTATTTTTCATCACAGCTCAATATATACTGGACGCACGCGTTGACGTCATTTATCTCGCATCTCACTTTCACCTGTTATATTCCTATTTTCATCCTTTTCTTTCGATGATCGCGCCTCCCCGCTAGTGCTGGGCTTGGATAAGAAAATCATTATCGATATTAGCAAAATAATTTTGTTTAGAGAGAAAAATGTTTCAGTTTACAATATTGTATTAACCCTTAACCACTGACGTGTCATTTTGTAACACTAACACTGACGTACGAATGACATTCGTCTGTGCTTTAATGACCTCTGGGCATCAAATAGAGAATAATGGTTGTGTTTATTATGTTACATAAATATAAACATTTCATAAATAATGTAAATTGATAAAAAAAAAGAATAATAATATTAATTATGTAATAAATAATGGCAAAGACTAATTTGACAGCTTTAAATATGTTCTATCCTTTTTCAATAATGTTCGCAAGAAAGAGATGTGATGTGACTAAAATTTGTTTAGTGCGATTTAAAACAGAATCGGCACCAAATAATATATATAGCGTGTTACAATACAAAACAAAGGTTCTCATACAAGAAAATCTCGAACAAAGTCCTAAACAAAGACAAAGACACATAGACAAGATATTTTAGCACTTGGATATTGTTTCATACAATAACCTTCGCCCGACTCGTACTTGGCCGTTTTTATTTAGTACTATTGGTATACCTTATGATCTTTAGCATGTACTTCAACTTGTCCATTGTTGAACACGATGCGTTGTTCTCCGTTAGCAGCCACGGTGAGCGCGGCGCCGTCAGGGAAGCGCCACTCCTCGCGGACATGCTTGTTCTTCGGGTCGAAGTACCGGACGCTGCCGTTTGACAAACGTATCTCTGAGGAGCCGTCTTTATACCGCTTTTCCACTTGACCACTGTAAAGTGACGTTACAATTTGGTAAAAAAAATCTCCATAGTACTATCGGAGTTTAGCAAATTTAGACTAATTAGCTATCCCCCGCGATTTCACGCACGTTCCTATGATAAAAAGTAGCCTATGTATTCTCCATACCATATGCTATCTGCATGCAAAATTGATGATCGGTTGAGCAGTTAAGGCATGAAGGCGTAACAAACAAACTCACTTTCGCATTTATAATATTAGTTAAGACTAGCTGTCGTGCGCGGTTTCACCCGCGTTCGGGGATAAAAAGTAGCCTATGTTCTTCTCAATACCATAGGCAACTCATCACGATTGGTTCATGATGAGATGAATATGTTACAAACAGAAAACCTCGCATTTATAATATCAGTTAGGAAAGTAAATATAAAATACTTACTCTGGAAATTCTAATACTTCAAGACCATCAGCATGTGTTGTGTGGTATGTTTTAGTTTCAGCATAAAAATATTTAATTCTGCCTTCACTGTAAAAATTCTCCTTCACATCACCATTGTAATAAACAAATTTACTGTAAGTGCCATCTGCTGATATGTACTTTATGTTTCCATTGGGAAATCTAAGTTCCTTTGTTCCATCTGGTTTCCTTATTTCTGTTGGAATCAAGCTAGTTTTAGATAAACTACTTTTACTTGTTGATGGTTCTGGACTGACAACCATCAATTTATCTCTATAATGATCTTTGAGTATGACTGTCGCAGATTTTTGGCTCAGAGACGATTGGTTGCTTATAATAGGTGATTTGGTTCTGTTATTTGAATGTCCAGACAGATTTGAAATGTATTCTGCAGAATTAAGTGAATCCATTGGTGATTTATGTCCATTTGATTTATTGATAAGTATTGAAATAGGAGACTTGGATCTGTTTGAAATTGATCCATTAGAATGTGATAAATGTGGTGATATTGACCTGTGTAATGGAGATTTGGAACTCCTTACTGAATTTGAGTGTGAACTGGATTTACGAATAAAAAAGCCATTAGCTGTAGTGTTTTCAAGAATGTCAAGATCATGATTATCAGAATTACGATTACTATTTGTTAAACTTGATCTATTGCTTTTAGATGAATCTGATTGGAATGTCTCCATGTATAATTTCTCCAGATGATTTTCATCTTCATTATCTGATGATACCTTATCATGTTCAGTATCAGTTTCATTCAAGTTAATTGACTCATTATCATTTCCTACATAAATATCATCATCAGAACCATTTGAATCTAGGACTTCAGTATTCAGTTTTTGGTTTTGCTCTATTGAACTAATAGCATCTCTTTGACTAAAATACTTAGCATATCGAGATGTTGCCTTCAGATTAGGCACACTTTTGGCTCTGGGTCTCATGGTGCTTTTGCTTGCAAGCTCATTTTTTCTACTTCTACTTTGTCTCTCAATTTCATAGGATTTATATTTTATATCTGAATCAAGTTTAATTTCAGATTGAGTCTCCTTAGATGTCATATTTGTAAGCTTCTTATTTATCTCTGCAAGATATTTGATATTTGTCAACCTACGCGTCATATCATTACTATGTTGTATTCGTCTATTTTCTTTTTTCAGTTTCTCTACTTGTTCCTGCAAGTCTTTCTTTTCTTTTTCCATAATTTTTAATTGATTACGAAGTCTTGCTGTAGTTGTAGTGGACTTAGCATCTTTTAATCTTATCTCTTCCTTCAAATCACTTATTTCTTTTTTCAAATTAACTACTTCATCTTTATCTTTCTTACTGAGCCGTCCCCTCATCTCCCTAACATAACTCTCATATGTCTGTTTCTGTTTAGTAAGTTTTTCTTTCTCCTCTGCTAAATAATACTCAGATAAAATTTTCTCTTCATTAAATTTTTGTTCAAAAGCAGATTTTTCTTCATAAAACTTTTGCCTTTCCAGGTCTACCTCCTCACGAAGTTTTGTTAAATGAAGATTTTCTTTCCTAAATGTCTCTATTTCATCTTCCAATTCACTAAGCCTTTCCTTTAGCAAGTCACTTGTTGTTATTAATTTGGCATTCATTTCTGCCATATTAGTTTTCATGACATTATCTTCTGTGACAGTGTCATCTTGAGATTCTTTATTCTTTGGTGCCTTATCAACCTCTTTGATATTCACCTTGTTCTTTTTTCCAGCAAGTTTTTGCTTTTCATTATTTTGCATACTGTAATGTTTTGTTGTATTATTTGTAGTGTCAACAGTTTTGCAGGAGCAGCAACTTGAGACTGTGGAACAGGCATCACTGCAACAGTCTGTGTATTCACTGTTGCAGGTTTCAATATCACTTTGGGAGTTTCCATTTCTTTTCCTCAGTTTTAAGTCAGGAATTAAATGCAATAAATCAGGGTTGTCAGTCAAACACTTCTGCATCACTACAGGTGTGCTCTCACCTGAAATTTCAAGCTTGCTTCTCCTCAAAAATCTGTTGATAAATGAGTTTTCTAAATTGAAGCTTTCATTAGAAACTTTGTTTTCAAGTAAATCAAACATCTTTTGTTCAGCAATTTCTCTCTCATGACTCAATTTAGAGAGATTATCATCACAACTAACATCTGAGACTATACTCTTGGCTGGAGATGTAAAATTCTTATAATAGTCACTTTGTTTGAGTTGTCTCAAAAAATCATTTTGTTCATTAGTCAGGACTGAAGCCCATGTTTTTCCTTTACCAGCTTGCTGTGAATGTTTACCTTTGGACATTTTTATTAGTTTCTCTACTGGCTTATTTACAACCTGGAATTTATTTTGGGAGTCAATAGATTCTCTTTTGTGTGTATTTTCAATTTGTTGTACTTCCTTATCATCTCTTATTTCTTTCATTTGTTTTTCTGTTATATCTGAGGATTTAGTTTTAAGTTGAACATTTTTATTTATTTTCAATGGTGAGTTTTCTGTAACCATTAATTGGATGTCAACATTCTTATTTTTGTTTTTTATAATGGATTTTAAAGGTGATTGTAAATTTTTATTATTTAAGTTTCTCTGCTTCCAAGGCAAAGACTTTGTGTTTTGTATGATTAGGTCATTCTTTTTTAAGCCAAAGCGATTCATTCCCGCACCTCGTCTAAGAAAAGGTTTTTTATTATGAGTTGATAATTTATTGCTGTCCCGAGGACTTTTGGGTTTCGGAATGTTATTGTCTTCCTTAAGTTTTTCAATGATTAAAGCTTCAAAATCTTTTCTGGGTGACAGAATAGGCATTTCATCCAGTGAGATGTGTTTTTTGGATAAAGGTCCCATGGTTTTGCTACTAATAACTGATGACTTACAACTAGAATCTTTACTTTGTACTACTTCTGTTCTAGATGGTGGTGGAGATGCTTTACTTCTATTCAAAGAGGGAGTGGTAGCAATCAACTCTGATTCTTGAGACAAGTTTAGCACGGATACACCTTCTATTAGATCCTGTTCGTTTACTTTCGGAGATATATCACTCATGGTTTGTCGAGGGGTGCTGTCTTTAGAAATATCGTGTGAAGACTGCAATAAGCTACGAAATGTGTTATAACTAGTACTGTTGCTGAAATGGCTTACGATTTCGGTGATACTAGATGAGTTATCGGATGTTTCTTGATATTGTAAGCGTTGTTTCTGTAATTTCCCGCGCTGTAGCAACTGCAATTGGCGTAACACTTGTAATCGTTCCAATATTTGTGAAGGGGACAAAGATAGGTCATTTTCCGAGTAAGATTGATCCATTTTGTTATTTTATAGCAAGCTGTTATTGCTATTAGACTGTATTTTCTATTTTCTTGCAAATGAAATCAAATAAACCATGTCAGTACACCAACTACCACAACAAGTTTTGAATATTTTTTGACAGTAGATATCAGGGGCAGTGTTGCCGCTGGTCGTATATAGGGTTGCCGTATATAAGACAAAAAATTGCCGTATTGAAATCAAAATTGCCGTACAAAATAAATGTTGTATTTCTTTTTCTAGAAAATCAATAAAAAAAAATCGCTTATAGAGATCACTCTTTGTTTCCCATTAAATCTACTATCTATATTACCAAATATATCTATAAAATCCGACGGCTTTTTTATTTTGGCTATAATTTCGAGAGTTGGTTTAAAACTGTACAGTTTGAATGTTTTTTTAGAAAACACTGTTTTCCCAATAATGTTGCATTTATAGTGAATGTTAAGAGGCGGTTTCTTTGTTTCGTTTTAATTTAATTTACAGCGCTGAAAATTCTGAATCCGCATTTGAATCTGACAAGGTATGAACTTCTAAAACAAATGCCAAATTGCAAAACAACGGCTCAGGGAAATTTAATATTTTGTTCCAAAAATGATCAGGTGACATTGTTTCCAAGTTACATAATGGGTTTTCGGGAAGCTCTGTTTTCGGCAGAAGACTCCATTCATCGTCTATGGCCTCTCTAATTGATTTAGTTAGGTTGATATAATTTATAACATAAAACGTACTCTGTACGTGGAACATTTACTATGTAGGTGTACTAATTTATGCTCTGCGGGGTTAAAAACGAAGAGTTGCGCAATATTGCTGAAAGGAATTCATTTCCCGAATTCCCAGCAGATCTGACGCAATTCCTATAAATTTTGGTAAAATGGTCACTAATTTCATGCAATTCAATTCATTAGCTGATTCTAATTTGATATTAATGTTACAACACCAAAAATAAAAAACCGTAATTTACCGGTAAGTTTTTCTATTGCCAGACTAATGGCGAAATTGAAACCGGAAGATGAGTTACAAATAAGCTGATTTTTAAAGCAGAATTTCGGTTTTTTAATTTTGTAAATATAATCATTGGTTTTAGTTTATTACGCTCATCTTCAAATGCTTACTGATGTTTCTAATTATAATTATTAACGTATACTTATTGAAACTTTTATGTTAAAGAGTCAAACTTATTTGCGGCTGTGATATTAGAAGATATGTGGTACTGAGCGTTGCCAGAGTGACTTCACGATAGGATACGCGCAGCACCTAAAAATAGTACGAAAATTTACTTTTGAGTACGCAGTGAATAAAAAAATATTCAAAGAATTTAGTTTATTCATTGCATTTTGTAAGTGCCGTTGTGCACCAAAACCGAAGGAACCACAAATAGGAGACACAAAACATCGAACAAATAACACAAAGAAGCGCAATGATGACGTTAATTTTGTTTGAAATCTATTCCGCCAATTTCCCACCACCGACAATGCGCTCTGATTGGCCAAGTCAAGAACACGATGCAGTGATTGATCTTTACCGTTCAAAATCAAGCGCTCGTGGTGTAGCATGATTAGCCGTTCTTAATCGATCGGCAAAGTTAAGCTACGCCTGTCGTGGTCGGTACCTGGATGGGTGAGCGCCTAGTGGTATTTCAAATCGAGCGTTTTCGTGCTTCGGAAGGCACGTAAAGCCGTTGGTCCCGGTTATCACTTAATTGTGATAGTCGTTAAGCTAGTTGGATGCCTCCTAGGCGGCTTGAAAAATTCCAACAGTAGGTTGACCACTAGCCTACCTCCACCGATCCGCAGTGGGCACGCGTGGTGGAGTATTGCCCATTCCCTTTCACCTTCATTTGTGAAAGGAGGCCAGTGCTCAGCAGTGGGACATTATAGGCTGATGATGATGTTCAAAATCAGTGCAAAATCACTGCCTAGTTGCGGAATTGGATTGCTCGGTATAAAGTTATTAATTTATTTCTCCCACATATGAGCAGATAGTGTACTATAAAGGGATTATTCCTCTTATGTAATCTATATATCTACCCCCTTATTCATAATAAAGTTATCAAACGTTGATTAGCTAAAATTCCGAAGTCTTTATCTGACACTTGACATTTGGTGATCGAAAGTGTGAGACGGGGCACACTATTACACTGATTTATTTAAAAAGCGATTATGAATAAGGGGGCTATACTATTCCTGTACTATAAAAGAAAGAAACTTGGAACATGGATTTAAAAAAGACAATCTGATACAATTTTGATATTGAATTTTTTTTTTTTTTTGCTTGACATTAAAATAGTACGCAAATTGCCGGAAGAGTACCTGAGTACGCTGTCTAGCGAAATAGTACGCAATGCGTACTAGTGCGTACCCCAATGGCAACGCTGGTGGTACATTCGAGATGACTGTACCTGCGCCATGGAACAATTAACCCATAGAAGCGCAATGACGTACATTTTGCTTGAAATCTATTCCGCCAATTCCCCACCACCGGCAGTGCGCTGTGATTGGCTAATTCACGGACACATTTAGAGATGAGGGTGAAAATTGTATCAATATCGATACTTGTTGCACTAATATAAATGTAGGAGTATTCTAATATCAGTCGTTTGTCATGGTTTTTTTACAAATATTATATTTCTACGTTATCGTAACTAGCAAGTTTGTTTATAATAATTGTTTGCATATTATATTTTGGTATTAATTCAGCAGTATGATGTAATCATTCTCGATAATGGCTCTATTTTGATAAAATTGGGAATGCGGGGATTTTTGGGAGTGATAAATCAATACTGGCATCTGTCTAAATATTGTTCATGTTCGTACAATGAAATTTAAAGTAAATTACTAGATATATATATATTATTTAATATTACATTACCTATATTAATTTAGTTATACTTACTTAGGTAAAAGTTTAGTTTACGACATATATGGTTTTAGGGGCTATTTAAGAAGATAATAATAGTAGTAATGAAACAAAGTATATAAAGTCATATTACAAATGTATAATTTATTTTATTTATCTATTATTTATTTTAGTTTTAGTTGTTATTATTAGTATTAATTATAGTTATGAGTATATAATTTAAATATGTATACAATCATCATTGTTAATATTGACAGTCAGTTTTTTTTTTAATTCAACGTTATTGACGTTATAACCACATTTTATAATTTAGTTACCTAGGTCAGCATCACCAGTATGAAATAAAAGAGTATGAAGATACCTAGTACGTGATAATAATAATGTTACGAACTTACAGTACCACAGACATATTTATTTTATATTATAATTACCTAAATACCTAAATCCGCGTTAAAAATATTGCAAATCCTTTTATCTTCGCTGTTATGTATTCCAGTATTAATACAATATTGTAAACTGAAACATTTTTCTCTCTGAACAAAATAAGTTTGCTAATATCCATAATGATTTTCTTATCCAAGCCCAGCACTAGCGGGGGAGGCGCGATCATCGAAAAAAAAAGGGTGAAAATAAAAATATAACGGGTGAAAGTGAGATGGAGATAAATGACGTCAACGCGTGCGTCCAGTATATCTTGAGCTGTAATGAAAAATAAGAAAATTCATGTAATAAATTGTTACTTACCGATGAAAAGTGATTCCGTTTGTTTTATAACTAGAATTACGACTGTTATTCCCATACCACTTAATTGAACAGCAAGACATTGTGAAATATTGACAAAAAGTATATGTTTGATACGTACGCGCGGATCGAGTTTTTGGTCGATACTGTACAAGGGCGCTCATGAACAGATATAAATCTGTGACAAGTCACTGACTAGTGGCGGAATCGGATTGCACGGTATTCTACTCTAGGGATTGTTCCTCGATGAACTGCGCAAAGCCGGCTCGCAGCGTTTAGTTGGAAGTTTGGATCGGATTCTAGGTGGATAACTATATATAGCATGATGCGGTTTTTTTTCAAGTATTTAAAGATTTTTACCTTCGTAGAACAATATATCTAAATATTTCAGTGATTCGGGCCCAATTTTTTCTCTTGCTTATGGTATCCCTAGATATAGCTAGCGGCACGGCAAGTGGCAACACTGCTCTGAAATATTTAAAAACCTTGCAACACTGTACCATGCGCCAATAAATGTCAAAATTCCTGTTCACTTTTATTCAAAAAACATCTTGTTATCTGCAGCCAAAACACATATTGCCTGCGATGTCTAAAAGAAATAGTTTTCACAGGGCTCCTAAATTTAGGCCTGAGGTGAAGATACTCAATAAAAGTGGCAATCCAGCCGTGACCATGTCCAACCGAAGAGAGAAAGTCGATGTACTATTGGAACCTATCAAATCTGAAGCAGATAAAAAGCTTTACAAGTGAGTTCTATTGACTAGATTTTATTTTTAAAGCCAAATTATTATTCTAACGGCTAACCTTTTAAAATAAACATTCTTAAGACTTAAGTTTTAAAAATATTTTGAGTACACAATAATTCAAAAAGTTTTTTTATTACAACCTAATTAATTTAATTGTGAAAATCATTCCGTTATGATAGTTATTTTAGAAGCATTAGAAAAATAAGCAACATTTATTATCAAATGCATGGCATGATATGATAAGAGCAGATCTTCATTTTTATTTTATGAATAAATCACTGAGTATTTTAGGCAAAGAAAATTTCTAGGTAATTTAGTAATAATATTTGTTGTGGAACTGAAGCTGTACTTTAAAATATATTGATATTCAAGATATGGATATAATATGAAATTCATGGAAGGGTTGTTATTTCAAAAATTTAGGGTCTTTTATTTACTTTATTGTTTATTCCATTGTAATATAATTTGTTGGCTAAAAACACGACTTTCATGAGGAGTTGAACAAAATAATGTGGTAAAAAAAAAATTCAATATTACTCTGCAAAGACAGGCCGCAAAAAAAGTTTACGGAGCTAATTCACTGGCCCTAAATGCATATATTATATGTTTGCACTAAAAATTATAAAATTTATGTAAATGAAGAATGTAAAGTAAAAAAAATTAATATATGTAGTGATTGTAATTGAATTGCATCTCAAAGTCTGCAAAAGTTTTGCACATGTTCCATAGACACTGCATAACCATCTAAATCAATTGAACCATTTCCGAGCTATAAGTGAACATAAATAAAGAATAAAAAATCTCTAACATGTTAATGTATAGTACTGTCACTACAAAATTAGTAGGATATGCTTTTTTTGAATGATTTTTTTAACATATCTTTACAAAAATTCTATCTGTGGTGACACTAAAGAATACCCTTTTATGTGTTTGTATAGAATAGAAAATGAAACACCCTGATACAAGTAAAAACTCAGACTTTGACAGGCATACTGTGCTATTATTTTATACAGTGACAATGTCGAGAGGCATTCTGTCCATCAATGTGTTAATTAATGAGATGGTATGAAAAATAGTAAGTACCTACACATTAAATTGCGGCGGCGTCGTGTGACGGGTCGCTCACTTCCCTCCAATATGGCGAGGAGGGCGATGGCTGCCACACGCGTCATACTTGTGAACAGGTGCTGCTTGTGGGGGTTGGTCTGCTTAAGTTTGCCATTTATTTATTTACTTATTAAATATAGATTCAGTCTACTTTGTAGTTTTGCGGCCGCGCCGGGGCACGCAAATGTTGTCAGTGCGATTAGAATGTAAATATTATGTAATGAATCTAAGCTTGTTTTGAAAAGAGTAATTGCTGAGTTTATTGCCGGCTCTTCTCAGCAAATGCAACCTTCCGAACCGGTATTAGAGTATTAGAGTCAGACTTTTCATAAGTGCCTGCGAAGGTCTATTTGAATAAATGATTTTGAATTTTGAATTTTGAATTTTAAACTTTATTATAATAAAATATTTTAGGACAATAAGGCTTGAAAATGGCCTAACAGCACTACTAATATCAGATCCGAGCCGACCAGCCGAAACAGATGAGAACCATTCCAGTGAGGAAGAGACCACTAGCTCTGATGATACTACAGACCCTGAGAGTGACAGTGGAAGATCTGTTCAATCAGCCAATAGTGATCATCATGGTACTAAGAAGCGTGGTGAATTTGATGAAGAAAAACTGGTAAGATGGTTTTACTTCTTTCTTTCAAGTTTCACCAACTTAATATATTCAAACATAATATTGACATGCAACTGTCCACAACTTCACTTGCTAATGGTATCTTATCTGCTTTTTTTTTGCCAAAGTTAATTTTGTAACTTACATTTTGAATATGAAGTAAGTAATAGATGTTTCTAATGTCTCATCTGAATTAAAATAATAATTATTCTTTTATTTATTATTTTTTATAACAATATAAATAAATTATTTTCAATTATTATTACATGTTTGCAATATGTGTAAAATATACCTACATCTACACTATAGTTAAAAAATTATTAGGGTTATTATCCTGAAAAATTACCCATTCATAAATTAAAAAAAAAAAAAATGTTTCACTTATAAGTAATACTGATAATTTTCAAAGCTATTGACAAAATATTCTATTTATAAACAACTTCAAAACTAGTTTGTTGTTAGCAATCAATTAACAGTTTTTTTGTGTGGTTACGTGTTTGTTGTATGGTCACTACGCTCTTGAAATACCTAACTGTCCATTTTGACCTTGACCCAGGACCTTGGATGTTTGATGATTGCATTATTAAACTTTTTGATTCGCGTAGATACAATTATTGAACAGCAATACTGATTGGCGCCTTTTTTCAAATTTTTTGCGATTTTTTTTCGTATTAATTTGATGTGTAAAAGAAGAAAGTCCTCTGTAGAAAAAAAAATTATGTCGCGCCCACTTCCTTCAGTTATTTTTATGACAGTCCTCTAGTCGTGAAAATTTTACGAGTAGCTCAAAATAATAAATGTTCCACTTGTAGCATTTTTAGTGCACTGCAGTGCTGGATATAAGGCTATCAGACGTGATCCAATTCGTTCCTGTACTGTCGAAGTCCGCATCCTGTTCAATCCGGTTACCTTTTTGTGGTCGTAAATATCCGCTTGCCTCTTTGACCAAATCACGCAATCAATCAATCAAATCAAAAATCATCGTAGCAGACGATTAAATAAAATATCATCGATCATCAGTCAGACTCAATAGTCTGACTGATGATGTTTAATTTAATCTTAAAAGTAACTGACTCAATCTTAATAGTCAAGTCTGTAAAATACCTAGCAGTCTGTAGGTAGGTATTTCACAAGATTCGTTTTGTTTTTTATTGCTATTGTCTAAATGCTGCGATATCTAAATTTAGATTATAATTAAGAAAACTGCACCGATGCTGGAAATTACTGGAAAACTATTTAAATATAGAGCCAATCTCTAGACTAAAATATTTCCTCATAAATATCTTGGGTCTTGTCTGATTTTTTTCGCCATCTTACTAAGTAATCACTTGATCAATCGAATTCAGGGCACCATATTAGCTTTTCATGTAACTGAACCAGATAGATAGTACCTACCTAAGTCTTTAACAATGCTAAAAGTTAAGTTCATAAATCACGTACTGGCATGTAATTAGGTATTCAGCAAAAAGCAATGTTGCGAAAATGGAATGTTGAAACACATTGATCCGAATGTCACACTCTATAAGTTAAATAGATCGGTGCTTATATAAATAATGCAATTATATTAGGTACTAATATTACGTAGCCACGATAATACACTGACGAGCAATATAAAAAGCCACAAACAAAAGGAAATATTTAATTTAGACGAAAAGGGTTTATGACAAAATAATAATTATATAAGGGAAATTTAGGGTTTATGACAAAATAATAATAAAATAAAATTATAAAATTTATTGTATAATTAAGAAAAATCACCATCATCATCATCATATCAGCCCATGGATGTCCACTGCTGAACATAGGCCCCCCCATTGATTTCCACTTCGAAAGGTTCTGGGCCGCTTGCATCCAGCGGCGCCCAGCGACTGACCAGGTCGTCGCTCCACCTGGTGAGAGGTTGTCCCGCTCGGCGCTTTCCAATACTTTCCAATCTTTTGACACATTTCATCAAAACATTTCGAATCGCTTCTGGTTTCGCCAGTAGGCGCCCAGTTTACGGAGAGTCAACGGAAGTTAGATAGTCATTTAGTTTTAAAATAAATATCCTCATACTTCTCCAATCATATTTTTATTTTAGTAGTAGATAAATATCCTTTCATGGAATATGAGAATTAACATATCCATTGCGAATTGCAATAAAAAATGTGCCTTGAACTTGATACAACACCATTGTTTATGTTAGGTTATGGTATTCAGGCTATCACATTAGTTCGGTCAACGTTATTTCATTAACAATATTATTTATTTACTACAATATGTATTGGTTTTAAAACAATGCAAGCGGGGAGTAAACAAAATGCAGCTGATGGGACGCTAAGGGTCAGCTCACACTGAGACGTGACGCGACGCGGCGCACACTCCTTAAAATAACAATAGAATATAGAACTTCATTTAGTAAACTAAAAGGTACACATTTCAGGGAGAGAATTCGGATACGCCTCGCGGCGGCGGGAGTCACTTGTCACGAATTCTCTCACTGAAACGTGCACCTTTTTATGTAGGTAGTAAATAAAGTTTTATATTCTATTGCTATCTAAGATTGCCGCGTCGCGTCTCGTGAATTCGCGTCTCGGTGTGAACTGACCCTAAGTCCTTACTTCGATAAAAAAGGATAAATTCTGTACTATATCCAAATCGAATTCAACATGGCTCAAAATACTCGGATTTATATATAAGTCATAGACTTAAAAAAAAGTTAAATACAATAAATAAAAGTTAAATACAATAAATAAAAGTTTCAAGCTCAAAACTCATTTATTTAATAACATAACCCTCCTTCCGGGGTAGTCGGGTAAAATGGCACATATTGACTCTACTGGTGCTAAAACATTTAAATCGCTAAGCTCCCTTGTCTTGCGCTTGCGCAGGTTGCATTTCTAATCTCTAATGCATTACGCACTTCGACAGGTTCGTCGCTACAGACGCAATATACTCTTAATAGTGAAGAACACATGCAACAGAATAACTAGAAAGCGATGCAAGTTGTTCTTTAGCGAGCTTTCTTTTGACACGGTACCAAGTGATATTAATTTATTTTAAAACTTTCGTAACGTTTTCGCCGCTTTCACGTAAAGATAGTTTGTTGACAATAGTTGTTCAGGTAGTCTAGGCTGTAAGCACGTGTGTAAACCATTATAATTAATTATTCATGAACTATCAAGCAAGGTATTTTTGTGTACAATTTGCGTATTTCATAATACGGACATACGTATTCGTATTGATAGTAAAAATGTTCTGATGGTGCATTGTATTTAGATTTTGTGGACAGTTGCATAAGCCAATTGTATTGATAAATACTGTAATTAATTATTATAGTAGGTCTACCTTCCGTACCGTCAGGAACGTAGGTAGCTGAACAAATCCAAATTAATAAAACACCTGTACAGTAAAATTATCGATAATGTAGAAAATAGTATGTAGGTTCTGTAGACACACATTTACAAGACAACTGTTTACTTAATATCTTTTAGTGTACTGCAGGTGTTTAGTAAATTTGGGTCTGTTCAGTTACTTATGTTGCCAATATTGGATTAAATAATTACTGAAATTGTCACTGAACAGCATAGTAAACATGAGAAGTACATTGTAATTTATAATTAGCGACAAAAACTCTTACCTAAACCATGCACTGCTTTGACGATCGCTTTAAGGCGTCCATATTGAAGTGCTTTTAAAAGTGAAAGTTTTTCGAATACCTGTATAAATATTTGGGCAGTTTCTTTTTGGCGATAAAATACTTTCACAGCTTGCCAATAGGTATAAGAAATAAAGTAAATAATAAGTAGGTTATCCTTATTTCTTGTATGCTACAACAAGATCTACAAAGGTGGAAAATGTTAACTTCCTTACTTATAGCACAGAATATTCAATAGCTTACATCATGCTCTCTTTCGCTTCTTGAAATGGAATTAAAATTACATATACAGGAAAATTAATCTTCTAAAGCGCGGCTAAAGATCCAGAGCAAAACTTTGGCTGAGGTTCATGTTCTGAGCCTTTTATTTCCTGAGATCAAATCTCCCTTCATGACATGTTATATTTTAGGCGGCTTGCGCGCTATGTGTCGGCGTGGGGAGTTACAGCGATCCCCCTGATATCCAGGGGTTGGCGCACTTCGTCGAACACATGGTGTTTATGGGCAGCGAGAAGTATCCCAAGGAGAATGAGTTCGATTCTTTCATCAAGGTTTGTAGGTCTACCCTAAATCAGTATTTAGAAATTAAGAATGCACTTATTTTCTTGATATTACTTCAAATATGAATTTTGTTGTTTTACACCAATGCTCGCCTTTGGTTTCGATTCACGGTATGGCAAGGTGCATATAAATGCTCATGTCAGGCTGGGGCTTAAATATCTTCGAAAATTTGCTCTACGTAACTAGACTATTATTATTTTTAAGACATGTTTATTCCAACAACCCGCAATGTAGAGTTAATTTTCTATGAATTAGAAAAAAGGTGGTTCAGACAACGCGTCGACCGACTGCGAGGTGACGACGTTCTACTTCGAGATCCAGGAGAAGCACCTCCAGCACGCCATGGACATGTTCAGCCAGTTCTTTGTCAGTCCGCTTATGATCAAGGAAGCCATGCAGAGGGAGAGAGAAGCTATTGAATCTGGTATGATTCATTTCATTTTAAATAGATAAAAATAAAATAATATCCCACTAGGATACCCACTAGGACACATTCACACAAAAAGTGTCCAAGCTCGTTCGTTAGCTATCCGGGAAAACGGAACAGACAAAAATAGAGATCATCTCGCCGTGGTTTTGGTAAAACGTGCTATGAAATATATCAGGATGTACATCACACAAGAATGATTAGAGCTAGCATTAGCAGAAATCCGTAAATAATACAACTGAGTAATGACATAATTGTTGACTATATAGACAACATCCGTAAGCTATAGGTAACTAGTATTTATCATGCAATTTGCTGAAACGGCTGATGGTATTGTAATGCAATTCGGCAATTAGATGTATGATATGAATCATATCCTTTATACTTGTCGTGCGTCAATCAGATGTACCCTACGGGGTAACCCACTCAGATTCAGACTCAGAACTCTCTAATTCAATCAGCTAATGTGATTTTAAAATCATAATATTCGTATTCATCTCCCTCCTCGTATATGTGTACTTTTCCAAGTAAATAAACAACACAGTCTGTAAATAGTGAAACAGTTTTCATTATTTATATGTAAATGGACACTATAAACATTCACTACTAATATTTATATAGAAACCAACTATCATATGTGTACTGTGATCTTCTCAACACATAAAACAGTACAGTGACTGACTGACTAATAGACAACGCACAGCCTAAACTGGTCATAGAACCACACTCGAAGGCCGACAACAATTCTTTGGGTTTTATTTCCGAAAATTCTTAGGAGTGTTATCCTCTTCAATTGCACAGCATCGCAATACTGTTACCTTTTGGATGGCGGGAATCCCAATCACCAAGTAGATAATCATAAGTTGTTTCAACAAGTGGAACATGCACTCGTTCTTTTTATCTGTTCTAAATGAGTTAATAGGTATCATGACAAATGAGCATATTTTCCTGTTTCCATCCACAAGTTTACCTACATTCACCTGTTAAACGCAATATCCGATAGAAGGCGTCTGATGTCATACTCCTGGAAGATGTTTAAATCTGTATAAACAAAAGGGGAAACCGATTGGCATCTACGATGGATAGGTTTTAAAAAAATCATCCCTTTAAAATAGGGGGTGAAATAGGGGAACGCGGATGAAATCGCTGGGCGGGAACATTTCCCCATTTGCCTTTCATCTAGCCGATAACGGACTCCTTGAGTCATCTCTAATTCATAACATCGGTAATTATATGCAGTAGTACCTAGTTAATTGTGTTTAGTCCTTGTTGTGAGTCTGTTTTTATGCGGAGCAATGAAAAATGCTGTCACATTAGTGGTCTGTCTTTCAAATGGCTAATAGTGTGGTAACACATGACCATGAGCTATTGTTGTAAATGTTGAACAAATCGCGAGCATAATAGTGCATTGTGAGATATTATTATAATAATTTTATGAAATACTTTTGTTTATAATTCATAGGCGATGTATGGAAAACATTAGCAAGTGCGTTTAAAATTATTTGTATATTATATTAACTGGAGTTGTATGGTTTCGATAGTTGGTACTATTAAATATAATGTTCTTGTAAGAAATCTTATAAGTGGATGTTATTATATCCAATAGTGACGCGAATGAGGTCGTGTCATTTCTATCTACACGAGGTAAAAAATTGCAACACGCTGAAATTAAGAATCGATATTTTTCAATAAACGACCTTCATTTCAAATTGTATAGTTTCAGCAATATTGTTCTTGATGAATAACTGCAATTTTTGACAATAAAGTGATTATTTTTTAGGGTTCCGTACTCAAAAGATGCCCAAAAGGACACCCTATTACTAAGCGTACGTCATCTGTCTCTCCGAAGCGTAGTAGGTAACTAGTTGAAAGGCTTCTATCATTCATGACAAATAATAAACATTACAACAGTTCCTTGTTGTTAATGCGAATTGGCCCAAATGCCCAATATGTACGCTAATCCTGACGAGAGTTGTTTACGGATGGATGGATATTGTCAGGGCACGGTAAAAGTATCTGTTCAGGGTGTTTGCGTTTCTATGATAAAAATATATGACTGTGTAAGGGTTAATTCACACCGAAAGCGATGCGACACGCTTTTTTTAAGATAGCGATACAATATAGAACTTTATTTAGTAGGTACACAAAAAGATACACATTTAATTGAGCGAACTCGATTATGACTCGCGAGTAATCTCTACATCTCGAGGTACAGCGCGATACAGCGGTGCGTCGCCGGTAGTTTGGCAGCGTATTATACGCGGCAACTGATGCACCTCACGGCATGGCTATGCGTTTCGCGGCGCGGCGCGAAAGAATTGCATCGTCACGGCGCGTATCGGTGTGAACTGACCATTAGTATTAAAATTGTATTATTTGTTGTTAATCGTGTAAAAATAAAGTTTAATAAATAAATGGTATCCGTATAGAATTCGCGATAGCGTCACCGTCGGACTCGAACCGCAAAGACCAGCTGCTGTCGAGCCTGTTCCCCGCGGGGCACCCGGCGCGCACGTTCACGTGGGGCAACCTGCGCAGCTTGAAGGACGACATACAGGACGATGAGAAACTGCATGAGGCCGCGCACCAGTTCAGGCGCAGGCATTATAGCGCTAATAGAATGACTGTTGCTGTACAGGTAACTATTTGGAACGTTTTGCTATATGTCCGGTACAAAAATTACAGCTTTTATTCTGAATAGACCCGTCTTTGACTACAATCCCACCATGGTAAGTAATGATGTAGCTGAAGGTAGTAAGCACACAAAGCCTAGAAAGGAACTGGCCGTCAAGTGCAGCTGTCGGAATACATCGCTAGGTGCTTGGCGACAGAATTTCAACATGAGGGTAGTAGCAAGCCAGGTGGGTACTACAAAGTACCCTACCACCATGCTCTGGTTTCCTCGTTACACACACAGGACATGCATGAACATGTCTGTATGTCCTGAGTATGGGTGTAATTATGTATATTAGGTATGTATTTACAAACAAAAAGTAGAGTTTATGTAGTATATCAGTTATCTGGTTTCCATAGTACAAGCTCTTCGTTTTGGATCAGATACCGTGTGTGAAGAATGTCCTAGGATATGATAATAGTTCTTCTTTTCAGGCACGTATGGATCTAGACGCCTTAGAACAGTACGTGATAAACACATTTGGGCGAATACACACCAACAAGCTGCCTGCTGAAGATTTCAGTGAGTTCAGCTATAAGCCTGACGCTATCACTCCGGAATTTCGCAGCATATACTACGTCAAGCCCGTCAGTGATACCACTGAGGTAAGAATGCAATATTTATAGTCAACACATTGACAGATTGTGCCAATATTTATAGTCAACATATAGACAGATTGTGCCAATATTTATAGTCAACATATTGACAGATTGTGCCAATATTTATAGTCAACACATTGACAGATTGTGCCAATATTTATAGTCAACATATTGACAGATTGTGCCAATATTTATAGTCAACATATTGACAGATTGTGCCAATATTTATAGTCAACACATTGACAGATTGTGCCAATATTTATAGTCAACACATTGACAGATTGTGCTGATATTCTTAATTTTTCTTGATGAGCAATGATCCCTTCTTTTTAACTGCCAATTAATGACTAATGTAACAATCTTGGACAAAACTATTTTGAAAGACAGGAGATAATAAAGTGTTTTGCAGTAGATGTCAATGATAATGTGAGGGAGCAAGAATGAATGTGTGAGTGAGATGGCGAATCCATAATTAGAATAAATAACATGTTTTTTTACAGGTTCACCTAACATGGTGTATGCGGTCGTTAATATCGGAGTACGAATCGAAACCACATCAGTACATATCATACTTGCTAGGTCACGAAGGCAAGGGGAGTCTACTCTCTTATCTAAGGAAAAAGTAAGAAATTGTTAATTGTCAAAATACGACCTTAAGTTTAATTTTATAAGATCTTGAAAAATAATGTATTGATATAGGATGCTGTTGCTGCGTTGTTCGTAAGAATTTGATATTATCATTTAGTACTGCTCACCCATAGTGCTGTGGTATAGAGTCGATATTAGACTGACGGCCGCTCGCACTCGGTTATGCTATTTTCACAATTCACGAATATTGTCACTGTTTTTATCTCTTTACAGGGTTATTCGTAATATGTCGCAATACATTAAAGGGACGTAGGAGAGGTAATTTGCAACCAAATGACCCTTTTGACCCCAATGCAAATGTAAAAAAAAAAAGATCGAGTAATTTGAATTTTATATTTTTTTGAAGATAAATGCGGTTGTAGATATTATACAGGGTGTTGTTTTGGTCCGCGACAAGCGACCCAGGAGCGGTAGTACAAAATATATATTCCCCAAAAATGGACTTAATTCCATTAAATACTGTAAATATGTTGAGAAATACCTTATTCAATTTGAAATAAAATTACCGCAAAGTATGGTTACTAGGCACGTGCACAGACTAGAGCTAGGCGCAAGCCGTCATCGCCCCACCCCTTTACTCCCTCGTACTCCCGTTGAGTATTATGTCTACACTTTAGCTTATAACATGATTGTCAAAATTTTAATTTTTTTATGTTTATTATAAAAAAAAGTATCTTTTTTAGCACCAGTATCATTTGTTTTATCGACCCTGAGTCGCTCGTCGCTGACCAAAACAACGACCTGTATAATTTAAAAAAAAAATACCATTGGATGAAATATTTTTTAATCTACTTGCTAACACTTCAATACATAATACTCAACTAGCTTTTTCGACTAAAATGGTCGATTATAGGAAAAAAAGACATTTGTATAGGGGTCATTTGGGTGCAAATGAACTCTCCTTCATTAGGCTTTAGTGGGACATAACGAAATAAGAGCAGCTATGCAGAATATTTTCACGTAAAGATTGTTTTATACAGGGTATGGGCGTTAGGTATCTACACTGGCAATTCAGAGAGTGGCATCGACTACACCTCCATGTACAGCCTGTTCTCGACGCAAGTTGTGCTCACCAAAGATGGGTTGGATCATATTGACGAGGTATGTAAATATATCCCCCTGTAGGTCTAGATACGAGCCACGTTCTGTCGCGTGACTGTTTGCGGAAATTTAATTTTGTATGGAAAATTACGAACGAAGAATAAGTCACGTGACATACATAAAAAATCTTATTCCACTTGCAGAAAATGTTGCGTTTGCTTTTGTCTTTACTTTACCTACCTGGGCTCTAATTTTAACTCTGCGATTAATTACTTTGAAACGACGAGATTCGTGACTTGCTCTGTAATTTATCATACATCATAACATCAATCAGGCTAGCATTTGAAAAGTATTTACTAGCTTGTTAAACACGTTATCAAGTTGCATTAATATCATCAAATATACATAAATGAAAAAGTCATGAATCTTTAATTTATTTGGATCAAAATAAGGAGTATTTATGTTGTTACAGGTTTTGGAAGCGATATTTTCATACATAAACATGTTACGACAATTGGGGCCTTCGGAAAGCATATACAATGAAATTAAGGTAATTTGAAAATATTCTTAAACTTGATTATTTTTAAGAGAGGTAGAGCATACCATTATTTCACTCAAAGCGCATCTCAAATTCAAATTCAAATTCAAAAAGCATTTATTCAATTTAGGCCCTGATAAGGCACTTATGAACGTTGACAAATGGCTCTACACCGGTTCCAAATACAACTTGAACTGAGAAGACTCCGGCAAGAAACTCAGCAAGTGTTTTTTTTTTTTTTAAGTATGTAAATAGAAGTATTACAATTACAAAATATATATAACAATAGCCTGCGAAGCGAACAATTCATTCAAATGCATTCTTGTCATCTACAAAATCAGAAACTTTATAGTACCCTTTCGTGCATAACTTCTGTTTAACTATCTTTTTGAATCTATGTATAGGAAGCTCTTGGATTTCTTTGGGTACTTTATTAAAGAAACGTATACATTGCCCCTTGAAAGAGTTAAGGACTTTGCTGAGCCGAGTTAAAGGTACAGCAAGTTTGTGCTTATTTCTAGTGTTCAAACTATGAGTGTCACTATTCTTAGGAAAGTTATTTAAGTTTTTCCTCACATGAATAAGATTTTCATATATGTACTGTGACGACACTGTCATTATATTAATAGATTTAAACTTGTCTCTCAAAGAATCTCTAGGCCTTATTTTATATAAGGTGTAACGGAAAGGGTATATACATCCGAAGGGGGTGAAGACTACATCAGGTACAGACGCTCTATAAAAAGTTTCAGCTCAAAATACATTACTAAAAAATTCAAACAAATTTTTTTAATTCAAGTTTTTTGAATTAAAATCATAACCAACATGTCACCGGTCAATGAGGGTCATTGTCATTTTGCGTCCCTTACTAATATTAATATAAAATTTTATCTTCCGCGATCTGTGCGCCTCTTACCAAAAAAGTGGATTACTGTAATGTATATACAGTTTCCGTTACACCCTGTATATTGCGCGGACAGCCTTCTTCTGCAGTATAAAAATTCTATTGATTTCGGCACCACTACCCCAGAGGAGGATACCGTAAGACATCAAACTGTGAAAGTAACTGAAATAAACTAATTTTGCCGTAGATTCGTCAGTGAGAGCGCGAATTTTTCTCACTGCATAAGCTGCAGAACTAAGTCTATCCACCAATTTACAAATGTGAGGGCTCCATTGTAACTTATTATCTAAAGTGATACCTAAAAATACAGTTGTTTCAACAAGATCCAGTTTTTCGCCTTTAATTACAATATTTGTGTCCAAATGTCTCACATTGGGTAGACTGAATCTGATACATTTTGTTTTTTTCTCATTTAGCAATAAATTATTAATAGTAAACCAATCAACGACTTCAGAAAGAGCATTGTTCACATCGTCAGAATTAAAATCATGTCTATTCACTTTGTAAAGAAGTGAAGTGTCATCAGCAAACAATACTATCTCATGTTTTTTTTCAACAAGATATGGTAAGTCGTTGATGTAAATGAGAAATAGAAAAGGTCCAAGGATAGAACCTTGTGGTACACCCATAGTTACTGATGACCCAGGGGATACTTTACCATTAACTTCAACCTTTTGAATTCTGTCACATAAGTAAGAAATCAAAAGATCAAGTGCAGTGTCTCTAACGCCGTAGTGATGTAATTTGCTGATCAGTATTTTATGATGGACGCAATCAAAAGCCTTGGATAAGTCACAAAAAACACCGAGGGTGTCTCGTGAATTTTCCCAGGCGTCAAAAATATGTTGAATAAGCTCAATACCAGCATCGGTTGTTGAGCGACCCCTAGTGAAACCAAATTGATTACTGTGAAGCAGTCTATTACTATTGAAATGTACCATCAATTGATTAAGTATAATTTTCTCGAATACTTTACTGAATGTCGGTAGTATGGAAATTGGTCTAAAATTTGTGGGGTCGGATGTACTACCGGATTTAAATAAAGGCACTACTTTACTATGTTTCATAAGATCAGGAAACTCACCACAATCAATACATTTATTAAAAATAACAGCTAAATGAGGTGCAATACAATCAATTATAGAATTAATAAGTTTAACTGAAAGCCCCCATAGATCAACAGTGTTTTTCAAAGAACAATGGGTCAGGTTATATGGAACGCGTCCCCAGAATGTAGCACTATAAGCTATGGTGGAGATTGTTGGCCACATCGAGGCCATCATTTCATTGTATGACACCACGTCTGGATTCCATGGGAAAAAAAAGATATTCACGGTTAAAGCAAACAAAATACTGTGTAACTTTGTTACCATCCCGCAGTATTATGAAAACTTTTCTGATTTTAAATCATTAGATATGCTAATCCAGAATGTAATCTATCTATGTGCTAAGTTTCACCCACATCTGATTAGCCATTTTGGCGTAATTTAAAAATAAATATCGACAGAATCTTAAGCATTTATTACTTACATAACTAGGGTCAAGATCAAATATTATTATTATTCTTTCTTTTTTAATTGGCACAACAAACAAGTAAACTTACATATTACCTACCTACTATATGACATTTTGTTACATTGCTGTTCTATAAGAGTAATCAGTCCCGTTGTCCACGTATTGAATTAGCTAACGGGTAACGTACTGAATTATATTACATTTTCCAGCTAATTTACTGGACTGATATTAATAAAAATTAGGCACACGCGGTAGCATAGAGCCTAGAGATGGACATGCAATACATTTTTCTCAGGAACAAAGGTGAAGCCACAAGGCACAGCTAGTACTTTAATATTATAAACATGAAAGTTGGTTTCTCTGTTTGTTATATTTTCACAGCTAAGATACTGGATGGATATCGATAAAAATTTGCAGAAAGGTAGCATGGAACTTGGAGATGGAACTGCAATACTTTGGTCAATGCGAAAGTAGATCTGTCTGTTTGTAAAGTTTTCACAGCTATGTTACTGGACCGATATCGATAAAATATCAGCAGAAAGATAGCATGGACCTTGGAGATAGCCATACATATATTTTTCACCTGAAAATGTGATTGGGATCGCTGGTATTGAGTATTCTGTGCCGCAGGGCAAAGCTAATAATAACAAAAAACAATCATTACCAAAGGAACATTTTTGTAACTTCAAATGTGAATATCTTTTTTCTCCCATTGAATTCAGACTTGCTGTCATAGAATAAAATAATGTGCTCGACGAGACCTACAATTACCACTACAGCTCATCGTGCTACAGTCTGGGGACGTTTTTACCCATTATCCTTTAGAGATTTGAAAGCTTTAATTATATCGCTAGAAGTAACAGTTGAGAATTTAAAGTCAACAGTACATTCTGTTACATTTTTCCTAAGTAAAGATACAGCGAGGGTGGGAGAAGAATTAAGAGACTTGGTAGTCGAAACTGGAATATTGGTGAAGAAAGTCTCAAAAGCGGCAGCAACATCTTGATCAGATTTGATTGATTTATCATTAATAATAAGTTGAAACTCATTATTACGTACTTTGAACTTTCCAGTTTCACTATTTATAATTTTCCAAGTCATCTTGATCTTATCTTGACTATTTTTAATTTTATTTCTTATATGTATTGATTTAGCCGCAGTACAAACGCATTTAAATGTTTTTGAGTAATTCCTTACATAATTTAGAAAAACAGCATCATGATTATACTGTTTTTCCCTATATAATTCATACAATTTACGCCTACTTATATAAATTCCCACCGTCGCCCAGTCATTGAAGACCGTATTAGATTTCCGTTTTACCGTTTTTGAAGAGAACATTGAATTATACTCATTTTTGGTTAAATTAAAAATTGAGTTATAAAGTTCATTAACATTATTATTATCGTAAGGTACGTGTGGTAATTTATTGACAATGTTATTTCTAAATTTTTCAAGGCGACTTTCACTCATAGGAACACACTTAATATCTTTTTTTATCACTTTTTTTCTAGGCATATGAAATGAGACCAACTGGCCACAGTGATCAGAACTTAATTAACTTATTATTGACTTTGTTACTGGCTGTAAGTTAGTCAAAATATTATCAATGCAAGTTGCTGAAGTGGCAGTGATTCTAGTTGGTTCTAAAAAAAGATTTACAAGATTGTAGCACAGAAAAAGTGATTTGAGTTTATTACATATCGCATTATCCTCCAACAAGTTTATATTAAAATCTCCACATATTATTATATTTTTATTCATACTATTTAGTTTACACAAAGCTTCATCCATACATTTTTCAAACAAATTGAATACTGCAGTAGGGGGTCTGTATACGCTCATGACAATGAATTGCTCAAGCTCTACACATGCTATTTCTATAGTTCGCTCAATAGATAGGCTCTGAATATCTATGCATTCCTTAAATTTCAAATTGTTATGAATTATTATTAGTCTCGACTGGGGAAATACCATAAAACCGTCGCCAAATTTTTATGCAAAAAATCTTAAACAATGACCAACTAGGTATAATATTAAAAACCGTATATTTTTCGTTTCATTTAAATATAGACAATAGAAGAGACTAGTTTCCGTTTCGAAGAAGAATCCCAACCGGCGGACTATGTGGAAACACTGGCAGAGAACATGCACTTCTACCCGCCGGAACATTATATCACCGGAGACAGATTATACTACAAGTATAATCCTGAGGTAAATTTGATTCTGAGATGTTGTAATAAGATCGCTTATACCTATATAAATACTTTTCGGAATATAGATTTATACACGACATAAACCATGAATTCAGTACAGTACTACCCAACTAATATGGCTTACCCATGTACCTGTGCAGAAGATACATTTTCAAAGCGCGAGAAACGCTATTGGTCGGCAGCTGCCGCCATGTTAGCGCGCGCCGTGCGGAGGGGCGTGACTTGCGAGTGAGACGGAACAGGTGCAGTGTATTATGAACCTTATAGTAGTGATCTAAGGTTGATTGTAAGTTTTAAGCATTCTTTCGTTAATCTTCGGGGCCATACTTTCTTTTCTGTGCGAACAAAGATTCACGACGCGCCATATCAGTTGGGTACTACTGTACATGTAAATCATATCTTTTGAACAAAATAACCTCTGATAATTTGGCAATCCTTTGAAAAGTTATCAATTTTCGTTAATGAATTCACTTACTCTGTATAATAGTTTAATATTTGTATTGTAATGTATACCAGGGTATAAAGGAGCTTCTGGCCAGCATGCGCGCGGACTCTGTGAACATCATGATCCTATCCGACAAACACGATACGCCCATCGAATACGACGCCAAGGAGAAGTGGTTCGGCACAGAGTATAAAAGGAAAGGTAATTGTATATTTCAAAATATTGTATATTTTTTATGTAGGTATGTTGATTTTTGCCAGCCGTTATATTAAATTAATAAAAAAAACAATAGTCGTAAGAATTTAATAACTTAATCATTAAAATCAATAATCAAACAAAATAACTTAATTTTCTTTTTTTTTTAATTGTATTTCTTTTTTTTTTAAATATGCAGTTGTTGAACGCGCGCCCCGTCTGCGAACCAACGGGTTAACAATAAAATAATAATAATAATTTACCATTAAATACCCATTTTAAGGGCTATAATATAACTTATGTGATAATATCGCACTTCTAAAATTGTATAAAAGTGGGTTCAAAGATTCCATAATTACTTTTATGACGACTACTCCGAAAATACTAATATTTGAACTAAATCGTCATACTAACTAATAATTTAATATAATAACCGTTTTTTGTATATTTAAACAATACAAAAGATGGCGTATTTGTTTTAATAACAGAATTTCTCCTCCAGATATCCCAGAAGACTGGCTAGACCGTTGGCTGAACGTGCAGCCCTACTCCAAATTCCATCTTCCTGAGAAGAACATCTACATAACGACAAACTTCGACCTGATCCCGCCAGCTCAGCCCTACCTGGACACGGCCATGTCTCTAGACATAGATCTGAAGAACAGCTCTATCAAGGATATACATAAGAAAGTCTCTGCTAGTACCACTTCAGAGACGATTTTGAAGCACGGTGATTTGATCGCGACTGTTAATAATTTTAGGTATGCCATTGTGTTATAAATTGCCTTTAAATAGTGGATTATTTTGTTATGGCTATAAAATAATGTTAATTTTTGGCCCAGATCTTTGTTGCTGAACTATAGAAAAATTACCAATAACCCTTTAAGAAATATACATAGTTCTCAATATTTATTACAGTTAAAGCATATTGAGGCAAGCTATTCGAAATTGAAGCTTAATTCAACTGGGTTCAGGATTATTATACGTTTCTCCACAAGTAAAGTTTCTGATTGCCCTTTAGTATGGGAGCTCGGTACATTTTATAACATTGTATTTTTATAATAATGTTAATAAAAAATATATATTTCCCGCGTTAGACTGGACCAACCAAACCTTCTGCGTAAGAATCGTCACATGGAGCTCTGGTACAAGCCTGACTTTAAATTCCGCTTTCCAACTGCTCTGCTCTACTTCTACTTCATCTCGCCACTCAGTCTCAAATCGCCCAGAGAGTGAGTATATTACTATAGTTATATTTGTTCGGTTATACAATATACATAGCATTAGTGAGCTATCTCTTTTCTTCTAATAGGGCTACATATATTCAGTTATAATCTCGTCATGAATCTAATCAAACTACATTTTCAGCAAGATTGTTTTATTTTTGTCGCAAATACAACAAAGTACTAGTTGTAACATTTTGCTAAATTTCTTGAAATCGCAGTCAATGACAGACTTTTGTTTCCGTTAGTTTTTTTTACAAATTACTGAATAAAGTATATGAATAAATTCATCAATACTTAATTTTTGTACCTTTTTTGAACTATTTTTGAATATTGATGCCCTCTATCGATGTAGTCATTTTATGATTGGCTGTGTTGTCACGGCAATAACGGTATGCCTTAAAAGTATATTGGCATTTAAATCAGTATCAAAAACATGCAGTGTATTATTTTCAGGTCGTGCCTTCTTGACTTATGGACGGATGTACTGCAACAGGGACTCAAAGTATGATCATTTTCAATATATTTTTAAATGCCCACTGCCTGTTTGTAGAATCTATATTAATTTGTTCGTAGGAAGAAGTGTACCCAGCCAACATGGCGGACCTATCGCACACGATCTACGTCGCCGACAAGGGGCTAACGTTGAAAGTCAACGGTTATAGTCAAAACTTGCACGTAAGTACAATTTTGAACTCAAACGACATTAATAAAGGCGACTCACATTCAGACTCACTAACGCCATCTTAAAGCCCAATCAAAGTTAATAAGCATATTGACTTTGACCTATCTTTATTATTTTATACGTCATTGATAGTGACCAATAGCTTCTAAAAACGGATAGTCTTCACACTGAGACGCGACGCGGCGCGCACTTTTTAACCGACTTCAAAAAAAGGAGGAGGTTCACAATTCGGTTGTTTTTTTTTATGTTTGTTACCTCATAACTCAGTCATTTATTAACCGATTTGGAAAATTCTTTTTCTATTTGAAAGGGTACACTTCCCGTTTGGTCCCATTGTCATCAGATCAGGATTTGATTACTTATTAGTGTACTTTGAAGGCGGTTTTAAGTTTTTTGTAAAACTGTCCAATTATTAAGATAGTGATACAAATAGAACTTTATTTACTACGCAAAAAGGTGCAAATTTGAATGAGAGAAACAGAGTACGTCCCGCGGCGTCGCGCTACTTTTCGCAGCGCCGCGCTGCGCATCGCAACGCGGCATTGTGAAACAATTGGCCTTTTTAAGAATCGTCACGTTGCGCCGCGTCTCGTCTAGGTGTGAACTGACCCTTAAATTTTGACAAAAACATTTTTTGTCATGGGTAATATTTTGCTCATGATTCAAAACAATCGTAATGTGTTGTTGTTCGTGCAGCTGGTGGTGGAGTTGATAACGCGCGAGATGTCGCGGCGGCCGCGCGCGCTCTCCGACGAGCTGTTCGTGGCGGTGCGCGACGTGCGCGCGCGCACCTACCACAACGTGCTCATCAAGCCGCACAAACTAGCCAAGTAACATCACATCACACTATACTTAAACAAGATTACTTTTAAAGGGTAGCCACATTTTCAAGGGTTATTGTACTCATCATTATGAATAACTTTTACTATGAAACCAACTCCGAAATCTAGAAAAAGTTTTTCTTTTTTTTTCATGTATTTTACATCCTGCGTTCAAAGTCAAAGCCATTTAGTTTCCAAATATTTTGTTTTTTTTTGCAAAAGGGGCCGAAATGGAGGAGCGAAATTTCAAAGTAGAGCTACAAGTTCATATGAAAGGGTTCATTTATACATTTTTTCTTTTATGTTGCGTTGTTGACTTAAGAGGACTCAATTCGTCATACTTTTCATACAAAACCCCTGTACTTATTATGGCGTTGTTAAACATTTTTCGTTAGATATTTTGAACAAATTAGTATCTTGTGTACTATATCTAGCCTTGTATCTTGGCGTAATTTAAAAAAAGTGTGAAACAAATTCAGTCAAAGCCTCCGAAAAACAGCGTTTTTGCCTGAACTTTGGCCATATCTAATGTACCTATAAATTGTAAAAGTAAAGAAAACATTAAGATACCAGGCTTGCAAATGTATTGGAGATTCTAAATAACTAACTTTTTTTTCACAAACTTGTAAGATTTTTTCTCAAGAAGTATACTCCTGGAACAAGTTTTATGAATGCGAAATCATGAATGACGACCTAGCGAAGCGGCCGCGAGTGATCAGCGGAATTTACCGACTGATAACCGACGGCTCTGATGCTATCTCTCTTTATTCGCAGTCAAACATTACGTTGGATGAAACAACAAGCTTTTAGACTATGCTCGCGTTGAAGTTGCGCCGGCCACAGAGGGCCGCCTTAAGATGAACAATTACTAAAAATACCATTACACCCCTTACCTCCGAAGTTCACAAAGTAAAATCCTGAAATAAATTACAGTTGATAACTATGAATGTAAATATGACAGGAAAAATAGAACGATGTTTGTAACTAGCACAGTTTTTCGAAATCAGCAAAATTCCTTCACAAAGAAACATATACGGCCCAAACCAAGATATACGTCAAAGGAAGGTCGGAATCCTTGGTGCACACGTCAGTCTCAGACTCGCACTTAGCCTGTTTTTTTTTACAGACTATATCGTGGTTTTTATCCACATTTTGACCAGTAAGATAAACAAACAATTTGTTCCAGGGATGTGCGCATGAACACATTGCTGGACCCGTACATATCACCTCGGGAGAAGGCAGCTGTTATCAACAACGTCACGTTGGCAGAACTACAGGAGTTCAGTGACAAATTAATGAGCAAATTGTATTTACAGGTGTGTAGTCGAGTTAAACTCTTCTTGTTGTATGCCATTGTAAAGTTATGAAAAAAGGTGGACTTTCAACGATTTTATTGATTGATTTTTTTAAGTCCTGTCGTGAATATATCCTATGAAATCATCACTTCAAATAGAGACCATACAGAGATTTTTGCAGGGTCAGCACAGCGCTTGTGATACCCTTGATGTTACAAGCGTCCATAGGCTACGGTAACTGCTTACCAACAGGCGGCTGTATGCTTGTTTGCTAACTTAGTATTCAAAATAATTGTAGGAACAAAAGCCATTGGCCATAATTAAAATAAACGTAAATCGCAGGTGCTTTTTTTGCTTGTGGAAATCCTCATAGGATACCCTTACCGCCCCGGGAGTAGCGGCCAGGTTATGACAGGATTTGTACTAAACCCACACGATGGTCGCCATCTGCGCTATAGAGGGGGGCGGGCTCTCGTGTTGAACGCGTACCTGCTCACCCCTCCACGCGCGGCACTTAGATAGCTCGTCCCGGGGGAAGTGTAATACCTCCCCCACCACCCTCGCGTCCTTGTCGTCCTCCTTGGGGTCGCTTCTGGGTGCACAGAGCCCCTGTCCTGATTGACTCCAAAGTCTCCGGCTCCGTTTAGCCTTTTGCGACAGCCAGGGGAACACCGTAGCTGTTATTCTAAGATTCTCCTCAGCAGCCTCCTTCTGGACCATTATGGTCTCACAGCGCGGAGAATAGGGTTCTCCATGCCGTATGCTCAGCAGCGCCGACACGACTGCCGTCAGGGAGAGATTCCGTCCGATATGTTGGACCAGTATACGCCGCTCGGCATCCCACTGCAAGCGTGTGCGATGCGGAATCCTGGCCGCTCCCACCGCAGTGGAAATAAGACCTAACGCAACTTTATTATCCGTTATGATCGGAGATCGTAATATAAGTATAAAACTGTAAATTGCAGGTACTAGTCCAAGGTAACCTCGCGTGGCACGACGCGATCCGGATATCTGAGAATGTACTCACTAATATTAAATGGGACGCGGTCGCTGAGGAGGAGCTGCCTGAGGTAAGTATTACAAAACTAAGCTATACTTTATTACCGAATACCTTGTTTGCCATATACTTCGCTCCGGGCGGCGAGTCCGAGTGCAGTTCGCGGCTGGCCGCCAGCATAGTTTGATCACTTAGATTTACAAAGAGTAGACAAAAAATGGACGACAATGAGCTACTTTTGTTAGCGCTACTTGGTGAATTAAAAAAAAATACTGCCGCGCTTATTATAATAATTTTTCTTAAGAAAATTCCAAAAGAAGGCACTTTGCTCATACATTTTGTATTAGATCCCGCAAACCTATCAGAAATTCGCATCAGTTGTCGAGTGGGACCTGAACTAAACTAGACTCGCTGGAGCGAAGTTTCTGATAGGTGTGCGGGGTGGGGCAGGTTGGGAGCGTTTTATGTTACATAAATTGGCTACATAGGTACGTGGAAGAGTGTTTGATTGTTTAGTTTCTTGCCGGAGTCTTCTCAGTTTAAGTTGTACGTAGTATTTATATACTCTGAGGTTTAAGTGTATTCCGAACCGGTGGTAAATTCAACTGTATGTACCAATATAACGTTCATAAGTGCCTAACTAGGGTCTAAACTGATTTTTTTGATTTTGATTGATAGATATGTAATGAATGTGTTGTAGTTGTCGGTGCACCAGTTGCCGCTGGGCGAGCGCAAGGTTCGAGTGCTGAGCCTGAACCCGGCCTCCACCAACAGCATCATCACCAACTACTACCAGGGCGAGCGCACCACGCCCAAGGACACCGCCACGCTTGAAGTGCTCATGGTTAGTACACACGTTGTAATTGTAGTTGTTGGTGCTGAGCCTGGACGTGTCTGGAAGGGACCATAATGTTTTTTTTTCTTCAATGGCATCACACGGCTTGTGTATTTTGCCAATTTCCAGTAATATTATAAGTTCTAGTCACAATTAATCAATTTCACATAGTCCTCAGTCAGTCATCGTCCATAAAAGTCATGTTTTGGTATAAGGGTGGTTATTGTACTAAAACTTCACGAACTTCTTGAGACAACTTGAAAAGTCACGATACACATAATTCATTTCATTTCACTTCAGTGGTGCACATGGATTGATCTTTATTGGATAAAATACCACCGATAATACGCAATAAAACTCACAATACACGAATTCATGAAAATAAAAATGAAAACGTAACGTCACTCTACAAGTTCCCGCCAAAAAGTCCATTCTAATGTAATATGTTGTAGATGTTAATGGAGGAGCCCGTGTTCGACGCGCTGCGCACGAAGGAGCAGCTCGGGTACAGCGTGTTCAGCATGATGCGGTACACGTTCGGCGTGCTCGGGTTCTCTGTTACCGTCAACACGCAGGCGGACAAGTTCAGGTATACACATACACTACACCCAAGCCCCTTCATAGAAGCTTACTAATTTAATAACCTACGCCAGGGGTTCCCAAAGTGTGCACCGTAGCGCCCAGGTGAATTATAAAATCAATCACCTCAAATCACCACCTCAATCAAGCACCTTTCGGTGTGTTCCGATAGCTGCATTTGAGAGCCAGTTCCTTCTAGGCTTTGTGTGCTTACCACCTTCGGCCGCATCATCACTTACCATGGTGAGATTGCAGTCAAACACAGGCCTATAAACAGTAAAAAAAAAAAAAAAAAAAAAAAAAAAAAAAAAATTTTCTTTTTCGCGTTATGTGCGCCTAGTACCAAAATAGTCTATTTTTATGGATATACTATTTCCATTACACGTTGTATAAGTAACAAGTAACATAGCATAACATGGCATATTTTCGAAAACTATGTTGGATTAGTCATGCTGAACAACTTTTACTATGGGACCAACACTGAATACTCAAAAAATGTTTTTACTTTTCATACATTATGATCGAATATGGTTGACATTTTGTAAGAAAAGTAAAAAAATAGTTTTGAGAATTCACTATCCCATAGTAAAAGTTGTTCAGCATGACTAACCCAATATAGGTTTCGAAAATATGCCATCTTGAAATATCCACCCCTGTAAGTTCGAATGTATTAACGCCGGTCAGTGGGTCGATATCTTAGATCTGTAGCTCGCCAGTACAGAGCTATGATCGCATTTAAGGCGATGATAGCTCAGTAGTAGTGACGTCGGATATCGAGATGAAGATCCCGGGTTCGAATCCTACAATGAGCTTGAGCTTTCGGTGAAGGAAAATATCGTGAGGAAACCATAGCACGGTGGTAGGGTACTTTGTAGTACCCGCCTGGCTGGCTACCACCCTCAAGTTGAAAATCTGTCGCCAAGCACCTTTCGGTGTGTTCCGATAGCTGCACTTGAGAGCCAGTTCCTTCTAGGCTGTGTGCTTACCACCTTCGGCCGCATCATCACTTACCATGGTGAGATTGCAGTCAAACACAGGCCTATAAAACAGTAAAAATAAAAAGCTAACAGTATTGTTTGTACGTGTCAGCGTGTCCCACGTGGACAGTCGCGTGGAGGCGTTCCTGAAGAAGTTCGCGCGCGACATGCGCCGCCTGTCGGAGCGCGCGCTGCAGAACACCAAGCACTCGCTCGTGCAGCTCAAACACACCACCGACTACGAGCTCAAGGAGGAGGTCCATACTTATTACTACTCATTATCTTGTTTATATACTCAATTGATAGGCTAGATGCCTGAAAATAACTATTTAGTTCGTCATTTACATTATCAAAAAATATTGGACCTGTATTTTAACTTTTGTTTATTAAGAGGAAAGGATGGCTGCAAGACATTTGAAAAATAGGTTTTTAACATATCTATTAATGTCGCGCTGTGCCCGAGCTTTCCCGCCCGAGGGCGACAGAGACAACTACAGCTTGCACCGATTATACCTATTTAAATTAGGCGAAATCGCTATTTCGTAATGCCCGGTTTTCTCCTTCAAAACTGATCGATTTAAAAAAAAACAAGAATCATAATAAGAAGGGTTTTGGTTATGTCTGTCGGTTTTCCTTTGTTTTTTTATATTCGACAATTTTTTTCACTGGGCGTCTGATAAGGGCGTTAAAAATGGTAAGTTTTTGTGATTTTAGAAGGCTCTTAATTCTTATAATAATTAATTTATGGAGAAAAACACAACCGAGAGACATACGTAGATAACAATGGCATAATACTAATTTGACAGCTTTAAATATGTTCTATCCTTATTCATTAACGTTTTTAAAAAAGGGATGTGATGATTAAATTGAGTGCGATTTGCAGCAGTATCAGCACCATTAACATCATTATTATGATAATTTATTAATCTATATAAATGCATTTTTTTGTCTTTTTAGTTTTTAAAGTTAATCACCAACAACCTTAGACTTTTGAAGACCAAATACCTATATAATGTTGAATACGAAAAGAAAATGCGTGTATTAATAACCAATCTATCATTGAATAGTTTTAATTAATTGTGTTGTATTTCTTACAGGTTGAGCGAAACTGGAGGGAGATCGTGAGCAGGGAATATCAGTTCCACAGACTTTTTACAGAGGTACTACTTATAAAAAAATGCAAATGGAAATAATTTATTAGGCTTCACTTTTGATGATAAAATAAAGACCTGTCTTTGACGGCAATCTCACCATAGTAAGTGATGATGTGGCCGAAGGTGGTAAGCACGTAAATCCTAGGGAACTGGTTCTCAAGTGCAGTCGCAGTGCATCACTGACGGAACACACCCATAGGGGCTTGGCGACAGATTTTGACTTTGAGGGTGGTAGCCAGTCAGGAGGGTACTACAAAGTACCCTACCACCGTGATATGGTATCCTCAAGCTCATTGTAGGATTCGAACCTGGGACCTTCGTTTCGGCAGCCGAGACGTCGCTACCACTATCATCCGATCTATCAGCCTTGAAACATGTTTATGAACATGAATAAAAAATATTATATTGATTGTTTCAGGCTGATGCAATTGAAAAGATCAAGTTGGTGGACATCAAGAGCTGGGTCGAAAACCACTTCTCCGTCGGAAACAAGTCGCAATTCAGAAAACTTTCAGTGCAGGTCTGTATATTAGAGGAACTATTGATTGCGTATTATTTCGAACACCCTTGGTTATTTAGATGTTTAAAAGGAGACACTGGGTGACGTATTAACGCACAGCAAGCAGGATATAGTAATTTGAAATAAATAAAACCAAGAATATTATATATTTCTTTTTGTTAAATTTGAGAGACGGGTTTCAGACTTTTTGAAAAATCACCTAAGAAGAGAAATGTGGTCGCGACGTTTGTATGGGAAATCAGATCTAGTCAGATTTATTTGATAATGTTCATTGACATATTTACAGTAGTACCCAACTGATATGGCGCGTCGTGAATCTTCTTTCGCACAGAAAATAAAGTATGGCCCCGAAGATTAACGAAAGAATGCTTAAAACTTACAATCAACCTTAGATCACTACTATAAGGTTCATAAAACACTGCAGCTGTTAGTTCCGTCTCACTCGCAAGTCACGCCCCTCCGCTAACATGGCGGCAGCTGCCGACCAATACCACCAATACCATTTCCCGCGCTTTGAAAATGTATCTTCTGTGCAGGTACATCGGTAAGCTATATTAGTTGGGTACTACTGTACAACACGTATTACTATCTAAAAAGTACTACGTATTATTATCGTTTTTCAAAACTCATTATTTTTGATTATTACATAGATAAGTGGTGCAAAAGTTTGTATGGCAAAACAGGTACACCTTATTTGTGTAGGTTGGGGCTTCTTACAACGTGCCGGTTTTTATGTTCGATCAATCCTTGATTTGGTGATCGTTTGATATTTGACATTCAATTTCTAATAAATCGTGTCAAATATCAATGCACATCGCAATATAAAGGATCCCACCAAAAACATTTTTATGTAAAATGTTGCCGCCAAGACATATGGCTCGTACTGTCAAAAAGTTATCAGATCTCATCTAGAGCCAAGCTTATAACTACATGCACTTACTCTACAAGCCCTAACTTCACAAACTCTACACCTTAGTCAAAATATGTGGCTTGGCCGTTTCGCTACCGTCACATGGGAGTAAGGTGAAAAATGTATTCACTGTTCATTCGTTTTTTTGTTATTCAATAGTTCTTGTAGTATTGAAACGGCCAAGCCACATATTTTGACTACGGTGTGTATGAGGGTTCAAAAAAACGACGAAGCGCTTCGAGAAAAGGTAGGTAGTGCCCTTTCGCTTCGCTTGGCTGTCTTGGCGGGGGGCACTTCCGTGCCCCCAGATAGATCGGAATATAGAAACAGACAGTAAAACGGAAAGGAATTTCCAAAATTCAACTCTAGCTGTCCCATATAAATTTTAGGCGACAATTTTAGGCGATTGTTATGATTCTAGCTTCAACTTAACCTTATCTTTCTCCCTCAGATAATGGGCCACAAGGCAAACAAGGATGGCACCAATGTAATCTTAGACAGCCAGCTAAAGAACTACACATTAAAGTACTTTGACGCGAGCGATCCAAACGGCGACACCGTTGAGCACAACGCAGATTTCATCAGAGATATAAACGCGTTCAAACGAGAACTACCCGTGATACAGGTGCCTAAGGTAGACCTCGGACAGTGTTGACAGGGTAAATATTATTTATTTAGCTTAGAAAGTATAAGACGTGTTTTGTTTGAAACTAGCTGAAATACTTAGACTTAAATTACTTGTTGAAGTAACATAATTATGATTTTATTATACGTATTTAAATTTACCTCTGATATAATTTTTCCAATAAATTATTGTGCAATTTTATATAAAAAATGACAATATTATTTTTTGTAAATATATTTTTATATTATAGTTTTACTTGTTTGTATCATAAAATAGAATAAAATGAACTTGTAAAAAAACGCGTTCGACGATCACAACAAAACTTATTGTAAATAATGAATAAGTACATTCTTATTGATTGTAATTTGAGTGTACAGTCGGAAGTAAAATTGTTTTTGAGGCTGACTAAAACGTTTTATTTATTGTGTATTTTTTCTTATAAATAGTTCCTATTTCAAATTCCTTTGAACAGATAGGCTTTTCTAATTTTTTAAAATATATTTTAAAATGTTTGTATAAATTCGATAATCAACTAGTATTTTTATTTCCTCAAAATAAAATCGCTTTATGCAAAGAAAAAAAGATTACAATTTGAACGATTTATATTCGTGCCAAAAAGGCAGCCGCCATTATCATAACGTCATAAGAGCAGAAACAGAAACGTCAAATGTGCATGCCTTTTATCCACAATACATATAAAAGATATTTCAACTTTTTGTTGTTGTTCACAACGAAAACTTGTTTCTGCTATACTAAAAAAATGCTTTTATAACAAAATAGTGTTATATTCGTATTTCTTATGGTAAAAATTATACAAAAAATACTTTGATAATTTAATTTTGATAGATGAAATATCCTATTTCACATATGTATGTAATATATAGGAATTTTGCTTAGTAATAGATTTGTATCCGTCCGTCCTTTTTATGGTTGATGACGCGTTGGGTACGCATGTATCGCTGCAACATCATGTAGTCTTTGTCCAAGTTCCGCACTCTCCTTTTGTTATTCATTATCATCTGAATTAGCATTAGAATCTGCATTAGGCAAACTAATATCATAAAAGCATTCATCAAAAATTTACTCAACTTTTAAACGAAGAATAATTTATATAGGCCCTCCTAGAGGAATATTTTAAACGTGGGCTTATTATAAAACAATCAATGGTTAAGCGCGGCCGAGGTTGATAAAACATGAAAATTGTTATCAAAATCTTTGGCAAGGTTTGAAAAGCTAACAAATCTTAGATTTTCAGTAATAAATAAATATTAATAATTTCTAATTTATACGGGTAGTAGTTTTGTTACCGTAAATCCGTTGCCTCCACTGGCGATATAGGAAGGCGAGACGACGCGGTAGGTTGCGTGGATGTCTATCGGCGAGTACCGCGGCTCCTCGCACTCGACGCACCGGACTTGAGCCCACATCAAGCGCGACCCGATCGGCTTTGACATGTTGTACGCTATACGCATGCCTGGGAAATTAAACATGTGTAAGTCCTGATGTAAATGGGGTATCTAGAACAAACAAAGTTTAAGCATTGATAGGATACTTGTGAACTTCACAATTGACTCTACCACCAGGGGCAAACTCGGCTAGGCTTTTTTCTTAGATCTTTTTTGCAATGTCCATAAAGAAAAATGATATGTTAACAAAAAAAACTGTTAAATATCTTATAACAGCTGCTTTGAAGGGTTCCGTAGTCAAACATGAGAAACATAGGTATATTGTTCGTTATATCTTTCTGCTTTAACTGGCACAAGCATAAGTTGATATAAAACGAGTCGAATTGATAATTTTCCTTTTTGAAGACAGCTGTTTTAAGCGTATAAACTTACTTAGTTTATACGCTTCAATCTTTATAACAATTATAGAACATTAGCCTCACCGCCTAATTGCACCATATTCTCACTGTTGAATTCCAGGGTTGGGGACAGTTCGATACTCATAGAGTACTCGAGAGCTTCTACAATGTACTGTCCTTTTAGCTCATATGTTTGCACGTAGTTTTCGAACGGGAAAGCCAATAGGAGACTTTCTAGTGTCACGTCTGTAAAAAGTTTTTTTAAGAACACTTTCTGTTTGAATAATAATTTACAGTAGAAAATACAATACTTTAAGGTAAATAAGTTTTTGTTAAAAATTTCATTTTTAATACAAGCTTTTTTCTGTGACTGTACTTTTTGTTGACTGTACTTGCATTGTCTTTCAATATACTAATGTATACCAAATATCAAGTCAATCCGACCACTGGAAGTGGGTGAAATTCGACTTGCAAGATTCCACCCGAACAAACATACATACATACATTGCAAGTTAAATAAAAGCTTGTAAAATAATATTATAGTTATACAGTTTTACTTTACAATCCATAATGTACCAAAAACCTAAAAAAGTATTACAGGATGCAATCGGGGCTTTGTTCACAGTAAAATAAATTCGTAAATGAAAAAAAAACTGGATGTTTAATCATACCATGTCGTACGCTAACGAACAGGTTATTTCATGATAGATCTGTTAATTGTGATAAAGTAATGTCTGGGTTGTATGTAACTGACCTCCTTCGTTTATTTCAACTCGCATTGCCCCTGCATTGATCATGCACAAATTTACTTCATCCCAACCATTAGTGGAGCTGTATTGTTTCGCCTGAAATCAGTTTTATATTTAACAAACGAAATAATTAAGCCTACAGCACGTAGCACGTTCCTCTTCTGTCTGTCATAGGTCCATATTCCCTCCATCAAGGGAAATAATGAAATATTCAACAAAATCAAACATGGCCAGGGAGATTAAGACATTTTGCAATCTATATGTACTATCGGTGGAAATATCATAGAGTTCATGATTATTTTGTGTTTTAGCAAGGAACCCTTACTTGGCGAGCCCGACAAGCACTTGGCTGGTATTTTTAAATAAATTCTGCCATGAACTAAACCACCGAGTTTTTTGAACATTTTGCTGTGTGATATTCCCACTTTATGATGATATGAAATTCGCGTCGCTTAAATTTTATGCATATCTTTTAGACTCTTACCTCCTCCATAAGTCCGTCACAGATCCAACTGCCGAGGTTGCACTCTTTGTGGTAGCACGGCGCTCGCTTGAGTGTCACTAAGGTTTTACCCAACACCTGTCTGCCCACAGCTTTTACTTCGTTTTTCCATGGTTCCAACAACTTCAAAATCTGGGGGTCTGTGCCAATAAACTTATAAATTCGGGTTATCGTTTTGCGTTGTGGGTTTGTATTATATAATGAGCTTGAGATTTCAGTGATGAAAAAGATCGTGAGGAAACTATAGCACAGTGGTTAGGTACTAAGTTTAAAATATGTCTCCAAACAACTATACAGATGTGTTGCACTTGAGGGGCAGTTGACTTTTTTGCTTTTTAAATATCGGCAAAACATAGCCTCTCCCGATGCCGCTCAGCAACCTCCTTCTGAACCTTTGAGAACGTAAAGGTTCATAGAAAAAGGCTACGGCCCTCCTCGCCGTATCACAGCATCTCCGTCACGACAGCTGTCAGGGAGACATTCCGCCTTATCTGTTGGACCCAGGATCCGCCACTCAGATTATCATGCAGGGCACACCGCGAGCGTGTGCGATTTCTAGTACCCTAACCTAACTTGGCCCCATAGAGCTTGTCCTTGCTAATAATATTTTTTTCGAAAATCGCGTTTTCTCGCTGGCTGTTTTATTTTCGAAATCTGTAAAAGCAGGAAGCAATATCTCAAAATGTAACGAGTGTCTCCTAAGATCATAATGTCGCTACCGTAAAGGCTGTTATATGGCATGGCAATAGGTGACGACCATGAGCCACCAGGTTGGCCGACTGCCTCGTATTAGCCAATTACTGGTATTCACGCTCGAATTTCAGAGCGAGATACATTTATTTAGGTATAGAACGGGATCCAGTACGCACGCATCTCATGCTATTACGAAAAAGTATATCGCGTTAGAAATTTCGTGGAGAATATTTTCCCATACGATCCCATATACAAACGTTTCCTTTGGATACTTAAGTACTCTTTTTTTTTTAGATAAATGTCATAAAATTATTAGTTATGTGACTTACCCTGAGCTACGTTAGGACCTAAATGGATAGCTCCGCTCTCTGCCGTCGACGAAGAGGAGGCCTCCGATCAGGCCGTCGCTGCTGGATACGCGGACGAATGCTTCGGCGCCCCCGTATATCCAGCCGGCAGCGACAGGTAGGAACGCCGTGGGGTTTTAGTCAGTAGGAGTCTGACATAACCCGGCCGCTCCCCCCGGAGTGCCCGGGTATCCATGAGGATTTCCCCACGTAAAAAAAAAAAAAAAAAAAAAAAGGACCTAAATGGATTGGTACTCCCTCCCAAGATTCGACGATGCCTTTATCGTTGATGAATAACTTGATGTTGCCCAAGTATTTCGTGTAACATGATGCTTGCACTATGGGAATCTGTAAACAGTAAATACATTAGGTATATGTCATATTTTATCTAATACCTACTAGCTGCCCCGTGGTTTCACTCGCGTTCCGGGGATAAAAAGCCCCTCTCCGTAGCATAAGCTAATCTGCTTGCAAATTTTTATGGCTATCGGCTCAGAGATCTAGGCGTAAAAATGTAACAATCAGGGTTACTTTCGCATTTATGATATTGGTAGTTACAATAAATACGAAGAACAACTTTTATCACTGGGGCATGATTAGGTATTATTGTAAGGACACAAACATATTTTTGAAAAGTGTGCACTTCTTTATAGTTTGTAATGCACGCATCATTTTAATTTTAAAGAGTGTTATCCATAGAATTAGAATACTATACAGTGATAGCGTTAACAACGTTACCTTGCGCGAAGCGTGACTCGTGAGCAGTTTCCATATAGATGCATTCACAGATATATCGTACACTAGTTGATTTACAGTCCGACAAAATGTCGATATGGATTCCTTGTCATTTGTTCTTGGTAAAAGTATCGATAAAAAACGAGAAATTGGCATTCATTATACGTATTTTAGTCGTTCAAACTTATGTACGCGCACTTCGTTTCAAGGCATTTAGACCGTAAGTACAGTCGCTCTATAATATTCTAACTCTATGGTGTTAGCTATCCCTCAAAGTAGGCTGTAATTGTATTAAAAACTGGATGAATGCGATTCTTTGTCAAGAGTGTCGCTATGTATTTTCGTCATTAGGCTAAAAGCCTTTGGTATTCTAATTTTTCGCATCCCTAAAACAAGTTTGTTAAAAAAAGATGTGACTCTCACCCGATGTCCGCCTGCCTGAGTGACTACAGTAGGGTAGTCACCGGCGGGCGAGGCGCTGAGGGGCGCGGGCCGCGAGAACAGAAGAGAGTGAGAATGCGCCCCAACTATTATGTCTATTTCAGGTGACATGTATTGGGCTAGCATTCTGAAAATTATTTGACAAACTTAATTCAACCATCATAACAGAGCTCCATGAGGAAGTAGGCATTGTGTTCGCAGTGTAGTACGCGGTACCAACTGTGTAGGCCCAAATGGTATTGCGTTGTGTCTCTTCCACTACCGAATCCTCTCAGACCCTCTTTAAGAGCACTCAATTCGCCATAAATTCGCCTTTAAATAACACAAATGCAGAAGGCTATGATGGCATAAACACTAAGATAATGAAGTATTGCAAAAGTGAACTCGCGCCTATAATAACACACCTAGTAAATTTATCATTAGAGACTGGAAGTTTTCCAGATAATTTTAAATTCTCGATAGTAAAACCGTTACATAAAAAAGGAGATCAAAAAGAATTAAGCAACTATCGGCCAATAACATTAGTCCCAATACTATCCAAGATATTTGAAAAAGTGATGCATCGTAAGTTAACTATATTTTGCCTAAAAAATAAAGTAATTAAAAAGGAACAATACGGGTTTCAAAAAAATAAATCTACGGTATTAGCAATGTTCGACTTAGTAAAAAAAGTATTAGATGCAGTTGATAATAAAGAAAATGTAACAGCAATCTTCTTCGATATGTCCAAAGCTTTTGACTGTGTCTCACACGAGATTTTACTAAAAAAACTAGAGCATTATGGCATTAGAGGCCCAGCGTTACAATGGATACGATCATATTTGAATAACAGATGTCAGAGGGTAGAAGTAACTAAACTCGATAATATGAATACGATTGTATCCTTCAAGTCGATTACATTGCAAAATAGAACCGGGGTACCACAAGGTAGCATTTTGGGTCCACTGTTGTTTCTCCTATATATTAATGATCTCCCTGAAACAATTTCTTATCCATGTATCTTGTTTGCGGATGACATATCTGTTATAGTTAAAAATGGTAGCCAAGATCTTAAGTTATATGAAGGAGAAATAAATGGGACTGTAAATGCAATAATTAATTGGTTAATTAAAAATAATCTGAATGTAAATATATCTAAAACTAAATATATACATTTTTCTAATAGGAATGGTAAAGACATGAACCTAAATATTAAAATTAAAGATAAACAATTACAAAAAACAAGTCAAACCACTTTTCTTGGACTTATAATTGATAATAACTGTAATTGGAAGGCACATGTAACAAAAGTATGCTCAAAACTGAACCGCTTTGTTTATGTACTACATAGATTACGACGAGTCACTTCACAGCAGACAATACTGAAGGCCTACCACGGTTATGTGGCTTCAGTACTTAGGTATGGTTTGCTTATTTGGGGTAACAGCACTGATGCTAATAGGGCCTTTATAGCCCAAAAGAAATGTATTCGAGCTTTATGTGGCGCAAAATTCCATGATTCATGTAAACCACTATTTCTTTCTCTTAATCTTTTAACCTTACCATCTATGTATATCCTTGAAGCTTGTATGTTTGTCAAACAAAACAAAGATTTGTTTGTGACGGCCTCGGAATATTTTATTCGAAATACCAGAAATTGTAACAGACTGGTTCTGGATAGATTGCCTAGGACAACTCTATACCATAAAAACTGCTATAGTATGTGTGTAAGAATATATAACAATCTACCGAGCAATATAAAAGATTTACAAATTATAATTTAATAATTATAATCAAATTATTGTAATTAAATTATAATTATTAAATTATAATATTATTTTTTAGGGATTTAAATATTATATTAATTATTCTTCGTCCAGTTATTTATTTGTTATTGTTAGGTTCTCCAAAAGTGTTTGTTATGTGGATATATTGATTATGATATTTTATAGTATCTATTAATGTAATGAATATTTTATTGTATGTACTTTTGCACGCCCCTGTGGCAGAATATGTTATTTAAATGTTATAATATTAAGGATAACATATATTATATGAATACCATGTTCTTGCAAAAATAAAGAATCTGAATCTGAATCTGAATCATACTTTTCATACAAAACCTCTGTACTTATTATGGTGTTATTAAAAATTTTTCGCTAGATGTTTTGAACAAAATAGTATCTTGTGTACTATATCTAGCCGTGTATCTGGGCGAAATTAAAAAAAAGTGTGAAACAAATTCAGTAAAAGCCTCCGAAAAACAGCGTTTTTGCTCAAATTTTACCTGAACTTTGGCCATATCTAATGTACCTGTAATAAAGAAAACATTTAGATACCAGGCTCGCAAATGTATTGGAGATTCTAAATAACAAACTTTTTTTTCACAAACTTGTAAGATTTTTTCACAAGAAGTATACGCCTGGAACAAGTTTTATGATATGCGAAATCATGAATGACGACCTAGTGAAGCGGCCGCGAGTGATCAGCGGAATTTACCGACTGATAACCGACGGCTCTGATGCTGTCTCTCTTTTTTTGCAGTCAAACATTACGTTGGATGAAACAACAAGCTTTTAGACTATGCTTGCGTTGAAGTTGCGCCGGCCACAGAGGGCCGCCTTAAGAGCATATAAGCTAACCGGCCGCGCTCGAGTTTAGGTATTTGCCAGCGCCAAGCCGAGTCAACGCGGGGCCAACATTGGTGCGGCTCCTCCGCCAACATACTGCGCGCGTTATTATTTTGATACTTCAGTATGGCTTCATGTCGATGTAAAACTATAATATTATAAACAAGGTATCTGGTAGGTTGAATTAGGTTATAATTATGTAGTTATATAGTACAATGTACTGGATACATTTTTTTTACACTAGTAAACAATGTAGTTCAGGTACCTATATACCTAATTTATCTAATTAAACTTATCTGATTTTCTTAAAATAATTCAATATTATTATTAATATAATTATAATAGCGACCCGCCCCGGCTCCCCTATGGGTATGAATAATAGTTTAAGTCCTATTCTAAGACCTACTGAATATACACACAAAATTTCATGAGAATTGTATGAAAAGCAGTAATTAGGGTTCCGTAGCCAAATGGCAAAAAACGGAACCCTTAAACGTATTAAATACAAAAATTTTTTTTTCATCCAACCCATACTTGTGGGGTATCTATGGATAGGTCTTCAAAAATGATCAAACTTCCACCAAAAAATTGGTTTGAACGAGATCTAGAGAGAGTAAGTAGTTTCTTTTTAATACGTCATAATACGTAAACCGCAATTTACCTTTCATTCAATATTTTTGGCGTTTTTTTTTTCATAGCAGAGTTACTTAATATTACACGGAACCCTCCGTGTGCGAGTCCGACTCGTACTTGGCCGGTTTCCTTTGTTTTTTTTTTGCGAATTCCAATTTGGTCCGATTGTAAAAGTTGATCGTATACATGAGTACATTACATGGTTTCATTTATTGTCGTATTGTCGTATCCATCCTGTATAAAAGTCTCCTGTCACGGAGTTTGTAATAAAACTCCTCAGAAACGGCTTGACCGATTCTTATCAAATTTTGTCTCATTGATGTATAGAAGACCTTTGGACCATATAACATGAATCTTTGCTCAAATTTGAAAAAAAATTGAGAGCAATCGGACCGGTAACTAAATGGTTCAAAATGGCGGACACTTATTTCAATTTTGAGCAACGATTCATGTTATATGTCCCAAGGGTTTCTCAAATGTCAATTTTGAGAGTAATCGGACCAGTAAATAAATGGTTCAAAATGGCGAACACTTTTTTAAATTTTGAGCAAAGATTCATGTTATATGTCCCAAGGGTCACTCAAATGTCAATTTTGAGAGTAATCGGACCATTAAATAAATAGTTCAAAATGGCGGACACTTTTTTTCCATTTTGAGCAAAGATTCATGTTATATGTCCCAAGGGTCTCTCAAATATCAATTTTGATAGCAATCGGACCAGTAACGAAATAGTTCAAAATGGCGGACACTTTTTTTCCATTTTGAGCAAAGATTCATGTTATAAGGTCCAAGAGTCTCTCAGATATCAATTTTGATAGCAATCGGACCTGTAACAAAATATTTCAAAATGGCGGACACTTTTTTCAATTTTGAGCAAAGATTCCTGTTATATGTCCCAAGGGTTTCTCAAATATCAATTATGAGAGCAATCGGACCAGTAACAAAATAATTCAAAATGCCGGACACTTTTTTGGATTATGAAGAAAGATTCGTTTTTTGTAATTCCAAGGCCTCTCAAATCTCAATTTTGGGAGCAATCGGACCAGTAATTAAATAGTTCAAAATGGCGGACATTTTGGCGGGCACTTTTTCCAATTTTGACCAAATGTTATAAGGGCCAAGGGTCTCTCAAATATCAATTTTGAGAGCAATCGGACGAGTAGTTAACTAAATAGTTCATAATGGCGGACACTTTTTTATGACCTCAAATATATATATTTTTTTTATACCACAAAGTCGGTAAACAAGCATACGGCCCGCCTGATGGTAAGCGGTTACCGTAGCCAAAATATCACTTAATATAATATTGCCTATTTTACTGAGTGACATGATAGGTAACATGCATTCTAGTGGTGAAAGAACGATACAGTCGTTTTTGAAATTTATTGAAATTACAAACAAACAAAACATACAAAAATACAAATCTTTTCTTTTATAGTAGGTATTATTATTAGTGTATATAAACGGAGGAATTTTCAAACATAAGGCCGCCCTTATATTTGATATTTATCCATTACTTCTGACTGGCATTGATCGATCGTGCCTTTCTAGGCGATGATTTCCGGTAGAAGACATTTATTAACAATAACAAAAAAATTTTTTTTGAATATTTGTCACCTTATTATTCAAAACAGTTACTGGCGTAACGTAATTTAAGAAAAAGTTACCATTTATCAATATAACTTAACTTATCAACCCAAGTATCATAAGTGGTAAGAGCGCGCTATAATGCGGGCGATTGTAGCAATACTCTCAATCGTAATAATATGTTGGTGAACTTAGCGCGCGGAAAACAGAGCGATACGTCCTCTCTCTGAGACGGCGGAGCCGGGTCTGCCGAGCCGTGGCGTCCGCAATCGATTTATATAGCAGTTTTAAAATATTCGGTATAAAATAATTATAACATTTTTACGGATTTTGTTAATGTAATAATTTTAAGCATTAACTGCTACGTATTAATAAATAGTAATTATGAAGTTTGACATTCGATTTCCATATTAAAAATAGCGCTAAACATCGATAAAAATCTTAATTTTTACGCGGTATTGTTTTGTCATTTTCATAACAAAAATGTACAAAACGTTATGATGTTATTTATTAGAAAAATAGAAGACAATATGAACTTTTTAACATGTATTTTTGTATTTTTTTGTTTCAAGTACTTTAATACCGATTTGACTGCAAAGACAGCATGTTCCGTAAAATTCAAAAAAGGTCTCTCAAAGAACTACTCCAAACTAAATAACAAACAGTAAATTTAATGTTTTTTCCTATGTGAAAAGTAAAAAAATAAATTTCCTATTGGATTTACGACAACGCAAATGAATAACTATTAATATAACTGAGTAGTGTCACACCGAAAACCTGGAATATTGCGGCATTGTGCGTTATTACGTACTAAACCCTCTTAAGCTACTGTGTGGGGGTGGTGTGAAGAGATTATTGCAGGTTCAGCAACGCGCGATTGATATTCCTGGGGTTACAAGTGCGTATAGGCTACGGTACCGCCTACCATCAGGCGGGCCGTAAGCATGTTTGCCACCTGCACCGTGCTTCCCGCTTATTATAAACGAGGAGTTTTCTCTGTAATAAGCTATTAATAAATGGTAACTAACTGGTCTTTAACGTATCCAACGTGCGACAACACAATGATTATGTCGACGCCCTGCTCCGTCAGTATGGCAGCCTCACGGTTGATGGCTGTCAGTTCGTCATCCATTATCAGTTTGCCAGTGAAGGTAGTGTACTGAGAGAAAGGATTAACTGCACATTGTTCAAAACATTTTTGAAGAAAAAAGAGATAATGTAATATTAATCACTTGAATAGCTGGTGCTTGAATAGCGAGTTATAGGAAGCGCGTCCCATCAGCGACCCAGACTAACTGTAGGTGCATTGTCCTAAAGGAGGTGAGAACTATAAAAATAACCTTAGTAAATATTAAATAACTGTCGGGTTTACCTATGTGTTTTTGTCACGTCTTTATGGACCCATTCCTGGTGACCTATTGCTAGCATTGTTTACAGGGAAACAATAAGTGACTTTGCATCGACTACTTATTTGCCTCATTCGTGAAAATTCAACTGGCTCCCGGTAATTCCCTACAGGAAATATATGGCCCTGCACTATAAACAGACGGCGTATTATTTTATTTTTCGTTCAGATCACGTTAAAGCTGTAGGTACTTATTGAATTGCGAATGAGAATTAATTATGTCAATATGCTCTACGATGCAATGTTGTGTTTCCATCTACACGAAAATCGCAGTCGCTGGCACAGCTATATTTGTCTAAGACTGCTTCAGATTTTTTAAATTACTTACCATTTGTATTAATACGCCGATGATACCGATCTTGCGTCCGTGTCGCTCGACGACGACATGGTTCTTGATGTAGGGCGTCATGGTGGGCTCGAAGGTGGTGTTCACGTTGGCGCCCAGCATCGGCGAGTTGAGCCTCTCCAGGTACGGGACCAGACCTTCCACGCCGTGGTCGAACTCATGGTTACCTAGAACCTGATTCCTTACGTGTAGGGTAGTGGCACCAAAAGATGACCGACCCCCAATAGATGAACGATCGACCGAAAATTAAAGAAATATAATATTATCCCTAGATTTACATGTTTGCAATATTTTTTTCCCAATAAGGCAATATATTTTCTTCCATATTCCTTAATAACATTGACAATGACAGCCCAGACGCGCTTGCGGTGAATTTTTTATGGGTACGGTACCCGCCAAAAATCGGTTTTATATGGAAACCTTCTAACGGTAAGTCCCTCCAAATTTAAGAACATTGTCAGCGTATAGAAAGATTTAATGTCATATTAGAGCAGTTTTGGTTGGAATAAAATCTTGATATATTCTGCTTTCAATAACTTAATATATTATTATTACATTATTTACCGTTTTTTAGAGAAATTTACTGTTCAAGTAATGGATAAAATTTTGTTCACTTGATCCAATAGATGAACGGCGTTCAACTAATGGAAAAAGGTCTAATTTTTATACCCATTAAAATCTTTAAGTTAAACACAAAAACAAAAATATTCAAATGAATTTTATTAAATTTATGAACTTAGTTACCAAAAGTTGAACAAATTATTTTAGAGTTTTTGATTATGTTAAACCTAACTTTCCTATAGAATCACCATTAAGATCGGTGGTCGAAATTTGAACGGTTCACATTTTATTCGTTCAACCTTTGGGTATATTTGCCTCAAGTTGAACGAATAATATTCACTTAGAATATTATTCGTTCATTTTATGGTTCATTAATCCATTAAATGAATGAACTAATATGGAATCTACTCCTATTCAAATGTTAGTTCAACTTTTGGGTACAAAACGTTCATAATTAGGGCTCAGTGTTCAACTATAGGGGTAAAACCTAAATTTTCCTACATTTACAATTTTTTAAAATTTATTTGAAGATGTAGGATATAATTACTTTAATCCTTCAATAAATAAGGATTTAAGGTATTATTGAAAAAAACCACAAGCGCCTATGTCATGAAATGACTGAGTTATAGCTATTTAAAGATGGACAAAACCCTTAAACGTTCATTTATTGGTGCCTCTACCCTATATTGAATGATGTCTCCCGTCTATAACTCATATCACAGGCTATGAGCGTACCAAATTTTATATTAATAGTTTCAAAAGCTTATTCATGAAGAGGTAACAAATAAACAGACAAAGTTACCCAGGATGTTGGCGATTGTATCATTAATAAATAAGTAAAATAGCAGTTTAGAACCCCTAAGTTCTCTTCGGTACGTAATGAGAAAGAAAGTAACCGAGAGAAAAAACAGCTCACTACCTAGTTATCTTCTAGATTGGCATTACCTTCGGTAGGTAGCCCCTAAAAGTGATTAGCAAAGATATGGGCCACTTTTTCTTCGAGTCCTTACGTGTTATACGTATGGGAAGTATCAGCGTCCGTACATAGTTGCGTCGCGTGGATTCCGCCCAAATATATTATCTAAATCTTGATTACCTACTTTCATTATTCTAAAGGTAGCTCTATCATTACCTAATACGTGTTGCGATTGTAATCAAACGTGACCCTTTTCATAGATATTTTTAAACTAACATGAGCGTCGTGTGGCAGCATATTCATGAAGTGTTGGCTGACGTTCCATCGCAGAAAGTTGTACCAGATGGTGCCCTGGAACGTGTCCCCGCCGTTGAGCAGCAGCGAGTCGGGCTCCGCCTTCAACTGCTGCCTGATGGCGTGGTACAGGCGGGCGAAGCCTCCGATGCAAGCGTCTGCTGACGGATTGCATACCGTTCCCGTAGGACTAATTTCCTCGAAACTGTGTAAACCATTATGGTATCTTTATATCTTTTAAATGTTTTAGAAAATTTGAGTTACTAATAAACTTGGAAGCAAAAATTTGGTATAAATTTTTGTGTAGGTAATTTATTTTGAACTGAAACTTTTTATAGAGAGTATCGTCTGTAGGTACCTGATGTATTGATGTAGTCTTCACCCCTTTCGGATGTATATACCCTTTTCCTTACACCCAGTATAGGTGCGTAATATATTTATTATATTAGGTACACTTACTGCGCATGAAAATCATTGTAATGTATAATGTTCAGCTCAAATAAGCTATCATTTTGAGAAAATACCACTCCGAGCACCAAGACAACACATAACACTGTTCTTTTCATATTCACTATAACCTATAGAAAGGTTTTCTTAATATTTATTCTTTATCGGCTACTTTAATTAGAAACAATGATACGTATATTATGCCAGTTATTCTAATAATTATCGCAAGTAGCTTGATAATATAATTTGTAGCGATGTTATTGTTCGGATAAAATTATGCCGATGGCGAAGATGGTGATGAAGCTAATGTTTTAATCTCGACTCAAAACTTAACTTGAGCATTGATTGACGTTCTAGAATATGGACCTCAGATTTATTTTATTTAGGCCAATCGTTATCAGTTTGAAGGCCTATTTGAATGAATAAATTTCATTTTCTTTATGATAATAGGTACAGAACAAATTTAATAATATAATAATATACATACCTAAAAAAAAAGAGAGAGTCGTTCACGGATTTCATACCATAAGCAGGCGCTAAAATATGGTAGAGCCATACAAAGACTTATGAGCAAAAGTAGTGTTACAGGACATACAGGAGCAAATTAGATTTTATTTATTTAGGTAAACTAGATTAGGAAACTATTTTTTTCATACGAGTATACCTACTATACTACCTATAATTTTTTTATTATAGCGAGTGGAGATTTCGAGACTATATTTTCGAAACCTATTATTACTATTAACTTAGTCAAATAGTCGTGCTGAACAACTTTTACAATGGGAAACACTGAAATCTATTATGGTTTATAAAAGAGATTGATCTCTGCGACAGTTGTATGAGTCATATGAAAATTAACCCTATGGCTTTAGCATAAGGTTTATCTGTGTCATCATAAAATCAACCACAGATTAAACAGATGAACCTTATTGTAAAGCTATAAGGTTAATTTTCATATGACTCAAACAACTGTCGCAAAGATCAAGCTATCTTTTATAAACCATAATGTAGGTACACGTGTTTTTGATGGGCCTTTGGGTACGGAACCCTAAAAATTGCCAAAGTTATGATGTGATTAATTAGTCCATCAAAGTTATTGAAGTAACAAATATGAGTAGGTATGATCACGCCGTTCATCCATCATTATAAACGTTCACAATGCAATACTGTCCTTCAATTGAATATCAACAGTTGATAAACATAAGCTGATTACAATGGAATCTATTAATCGTAATTTTCGACTATAGGTACATTTCATTAGATTAATCATTATCTGGAGATTTTATATACTACGATACGATAGGCTGTAAATTTTGCAAGGATAATGTCAAGACGTAAAATTTGTTTGTTAATTTTGGTGTAGTAATCCCCGAAACTACCGATCCGATTTCGAAGATTCTTTCACTATTAGAAGCTACATTGGCCCTGATTCTGTTGTTCACAACTAAACTAATTTTAATGTCACTATGTCTCTCTCTAACAAAGAACATAAGAAAAGGATGTAAGAAATTTAGTCCTGTCAAATTAGTTCAATGCTCGTTTTCAATATAATTTTAGTCGCCATCTATCACGGTTACCTAAATACATATTTAGACAACTTAAAATATTTTCTATCGCCTTTCAATCATGTTCGTAAGAAAGAGATGAGATGTGACTAAAATTAGTTTAGTGCGATTTACAACAGAATCGGCACCATTGTCTATAAAGGCTACTTGTTATCCTGGGGACGCGGATTAAACCGGGTTCCGGAAGGGGGGTTAAACCGGGAGGATAGCTAGTCTAAAAAGTAATAAGAAAATATTATTTGTAAATTGAATAAGAATCAGAATAGGCTCATAAAATAATTTATTCTTAAATAATATCTACATATAAGTTAGTATACAATTTGTATTCTGCCGTCAAGGTCCTGCATGACGTACGATTGGTCGCGCATGAATCGCTGCAGCATCACGTAGTCAACATCCAAGTTCTCCAAATTCTCCCTGTTGTCAGATAACATCTGGAAAAAAATCACTTGACGTTTAATACCATCATATCTAAGTAAACCTCGCTGATATATAGATAATACATGTCAATCGCACAAACGGCTGGGAAAACATATTGGAAAAAAAAAACCCTGAAAAGCATAGTATTCTTCGAGAACAAAGGAAAAGTCGTGAGCGGAAGCTAGTTTACAATATAAACATGAAAAAAATAGACTTAATCAGTTTACTATCAAACAAAGCTAAGATATGTAGATACCGGAGTACCGACCAAAGTAATTCAGCGTCATCAAAAATCAATTAATCACAAATTGTAATGATGGCAAATCCTGATTGTGAGCATTGTGTAGTATGATGATAGACACAATAAAACAAACACAATGCTTGGCAAATCACACATTATGAGATTAGATAACCTTTATACGTCACAAAAAGTATTTCTTGAGAACACAATCGTAAAATGTTGGTGGACGGGGCGCGTCCTACTGGGGGGCTTCTCTGGTGCAGTCAGTACTAATATCAGGCTTATTGGTCTATGTAGTAAGTTACCCTAACACCCTTCGTTTACAGGTCGGTTAACTAAGGCCGGCCGCATACTATAAGGACGCCCGCCGGAAGGCACTTTGCTCATAGGTACATTTTGTTCTAGACCTCGCATATTATCAGAAAATTCTGACGTGTCTGACGTCCAAAATGTATAAGCAAGCGGGCGTACGAAATTTTCACTTATAGTATGCGGTGACACGTTCAACACATTTAGAGCCTTTGCACATTATAAGAAAATTTCTTGTGTCTGATAAGACACTAAAATGTATGGGCGTGTCTGATCCGACATTTCTTGTAATATGCACGGTCTCATAAAACATCCAGTGCGACTGAATGTCTTATAAGACATGTCTGATAAGACACAAGACATTTTCTTATAATGTGTAAAGGCGCTTACACGGTGCGCTTGTGTAGTGTCCATGAATAAGCGCGTGGCGTGACTTGCACTACATTCGCATCATGAAAAGTCTGTTCGTCTCACTCGCGCGCGGTCAAGTTTAAGAAGGAGACAGTTTTGTTTTTCTTTTGCTACTGCTCATAAATATAGTGGTTTTTGCATTCGTCTGTTAGAATTGACTGACTAATTACAAGCAATTATGTAATAAAACATACTGTATCGTGAAATTGCATAAGTGATTTAGCCAGATTTAGTTAACCGACCTGTATTAATAAACATATACGTGCCCATTAGAGCACGAATATTTCTTAATGATAGAGGGCATGCAAAGTTATTTCACACTATACATAGATATCATCATATTTAGCCCAGGTATATCCAGCTCTAAGATCAGAAACTAAGATTAAGCGCTTAGGCCGCTTGCAATCAGCGGATCCCAGCAACGCTGATCAGTAATACTAACCTTAATTTTTTATACTAACATCTTTATTTACAGAGCAATTTTTGTACTAGTATTGTATAAGAGACGCTTATTAACGCCGATTCCCTCTTAATATTACGATTGTGTTTTCATGCAAAACATTGTTGGTATGGCGTTTACAGGCTATCTGGTCTGTGGGTATAGACTCAATAATAAGCGTTAGTGTTGAGACTTATTAGCGTTGAGTAGTTGGGACGTGAAGGCGTAACAAACTCACTTTCGAATTTATAATATTACTAGCGCGCGGTTTTACCCGTGTTCCCGGGATAAAAATTAGCCTTTGTAGGTACATTTCATAAGACACATACCATACCATAGGCTATCTGCATGCCAAATTTCATCATGATGTGTTGAGTAGTTGGAGGCGTGAAGGCGTAACAATGAAACTCACTTTCGCTTTATAATATTAGTTAGGATAGTTAGGATTATCGGTGGTATTTTACCCAATAAAGAATCTTTCATCAATCAAAAAGTCCGAAGAGTTTTAGTACAATAACCACCATTTTACTATTACATGACTTTTATGGACGGTGACTGACAGTGCGGACTTTATGAAAGTGATTTATCATATCATAATAATATAACTCAAGAAAACTCAAATAAGACAAGGCGGTATGGCTAAAACCTTTGCCTGCCTTTTGGCGAATATTATTAACGACAACAACAACTTATAATATAAGCTCTTCTCAGCAAAAGCAACCTTCCGAACCATGCATTAGTGCATTAGAGTATTAGTTTGACTATTCATAAGTGCCTGTGAAGGCCTATTTGAATGAATAAATTATTTCATATAGCTCGATATTGGCAAAATACATAAGCTGTATGATAGCATGATAAAATAAAGTGTGTGTGGACTTTTTGGCGGGAACTTGCAGAGTGATGTTGCATTTTCGTTTTTATTTTCATAAATTCGTGTATTTTGAGTTTTATTGTGTATTTTAGGTGGTATTTTACCCAATAAAGATCACCCATGTGCACCAGTGAAGTGAAATGAAATGAATTATGTGTATCGTAACTTCTCAAGTTGTCTCAAAAAGTCTGTGAAGAGTTTTAGTACAATGACCACCATTGTAGTAAAACATGACTTTTATGGACGGTGATTGACTGTGGACCATATGTGAAAGTGATTTATCGTGACGGGAAACTATAATATAACTCGACACTGGCAGAAATGAGCCCTAATTTGGGCTTGGTTGCCAAACTTAAAAATAAGAAGAAGAAAGTGTGTGTGTTACCGTGTACCCGCCGCCGCCGTCGCCGATGTAGTTCTGCGTGAGCACGCGGTAGGTGGCGTTGGGGTCGAGGGGTATGTACCGCGGCACCTCGCACTCGGTGCAGCGCACCAGCGACGACACCACGCGCGAACCGACCGCCGCAGACGCGTTGTACACGTTACGCATACCTGATGTTAACATTACCTGCTTATGTATTGTCATCGACGAACAATATTGAACCATGAATACAGGTACAGTAGTACCCAACTGATATGGTTTACCGATGTGCATAAGATACATTTTCAAAGCGCGGGAGGCGGGCAACTACCGCCATGTTAGCGCGCGCCGTGCGGAGGGGCGTAACTTGCGAGTGAGACGGAACTAACAGCTGCGGTGTATTATGTACCTTATAGTAGTGGTCTAAGGTTGATTGTAAGTTTTAAGCATTCTTTCGTTAATCTTCGGGGCCATACTTTCTTTTCTGTGAACGAAGATTCACGACGCGCCATATCAGTTGGGTAATACTGTACCTGGTTGTCTTTTTAGATAATTATATCAATACCGTTAAGTTCTTTCGACTTCTAGTGCCCTAACCCTAACTTGGCCCGATAGAGCTTTTTGATCCTTCCCAGAGACAGAATCAATGAAACAAATTTTATTTTTTTGTAAAATCACCTTTTTTCTACTGATTGAATTTTATTTTCGAAATCTGTAAACGCCGATAGCAATAACTCAAAAAATAAGGGACAGTTTCCTAATATTCCTTAGTAACCATATTCGCGTGGCTTCAACCCTTAAGTTAGCTACCCTCACCGACCCGTCTAAAAAAGGTAAGGTATGTATATTGTAGAGTCGCACGCATGCTTGCACGCATACACGCACGTACATTAGTGCGTACGCTCGCATGCAATATACACTACAAATATATTTTTTCTCTTCCACACTCTATAAGAAATACAGAGATATTGGTAAAACACTAACCTTTCAGGACTATACAGGATGTTTTTTATGTTAGGATGTTTAAAACAATAAAGTATTTTTTTTATATTTTTTTTTGTACCCGTATCATTTGTATTATCGACCCTGTATCGCTCGTCGCTGACCAAAACAACGACCTGTATAACTAACAAAAACTTTTGTTCTATGACTTTTAATAATTCATCAGACAAATAAAAATAGCTCTAAATGATACGAACTCTACGCGTAGCAAGAGTGACAGTGCACGTCACGTGAGGTCGTAGCAGCAAGAAACAGAATTGAAATTGGTTAAATATAGAACAGCGAAATCTTGAAAGTTTGTTTTTGGTAAATCTGGATTTTAGACTTGAGGATGGTAGCCAGCTATGCGGGTACTATAAAGTATCTATCTATCTTATACATAATATAAATATGGTTTCTATACGATGTATTCTTTCACTGATAACTCTAGCTCATTTGGATTCTAAACAAAATTCATTGCCTTAGATAAGGTTAATTCAAAGTACTGTATAATTATTCTTACCGCCAATTTGCAACATGCGTCCACTATAAAAGTCGTCGGGCGAGGCCTGCCAGACTCCCACTGAGAATTCGAGGGCTTCCAGAAGATATTCACCCTTCAAGTCGTACACTTGCACGTAGTTCTCGAAAGGAAGGGCCATCAACAGACCTTCTGTTGTAACATCTGTGAAATATTTCCTCGGTTTGATTACCAAGAAGCTATCCTACGCCTCCGCTTACATTTTACGATTATGGTTTCGATTTCATTGTAATACCCTATAGGCTATAGGGTTTTGATTCCCTTGCGGTCAAAATATGCGGCCAAAACTGCCGTATCTTTTGATTGCGTTGACTTAGAAGCTTGGTTTTGATTTTCTTTCACTGCTCTAAGAGATTGCAGACATGAGTATTTGATATTCATTTCAGCTTGATACCTCCAGCGTTCCTGAGAAAAGGGGTCTTGACAGACGTATAGACGATAACAAAGTGATCCTATAAGGGTTCTTTTCAGGTACAGAGCCCTAAAAACAGCTTTTTCTCCTCTCCGGGCAGCGTCAGCTTTTGTCCCGCTGCGCTAAACGAAAATGAGACATTTCTGACTTTCCTGCCCTAGGTTATACTATTCATACAAAAGGTCAATGTCTGTTTGGCTAAATGTATGAAAAGCTGTTTTTTGCCATTTCGCTGTTGTTCCCATAATGAAAGTTGTTCGTATTAATGAGTAATTTACGTGGTTTAATTAATTGTCGTATCCACCGTGTATAAGGCACTTACCGCCCGGGTTGATCTGCACACGCAGCCCGCCCGCGTTGATCATGCACACGTGGACATCGTTCCACGCCGAGCCCGACGCACGGCTCATTACCTGCAATCATATTACTTATTGGCCTAATACTATATCTACGTACTTAATATACTTTATCACTATTAATAATACTGTGACTAATAATGATAAAAACAATAAATAATAATAGAATGTTCTTAACTCGACAGTTTTATGAACGAATTAAAAAAGCCTCTCAAAACTTCTGGTTTATTTAGGTATTTTGTTTTGTTTAGGTATTTTGGGGTGGCATATTTTCAAAACTTATGTTTTAATCGATATATAAATTCGTTAAGAGAAATCAATGTACACGTTTTCATGCTTATGTATTGCAAGCACGGTTGTGGTATGGCATGGTTAAAACTTATAAGCAGAAGAATTAAAAAAAACTTATGATCTACGGTCTATGTGAAACCACCATATTGATATTCCAAAAACTACACACATCTACCAAATACCACGTACTGGCTGATTGGTAAGCGCACATTTTCATTCGTATATTCCTCGCACACATTCCTCGCTTACATCTCTCGCACGCATTTCTCGCTTATTTTGTTTTTCGAAAAACATCGCTCCGCTAAGCCACTAGTTCCACCAGAGATGCGCGGAGCGAGGCTAGGTTTTTATTTTATTTATACTACTTAGGTAGCGACCAAACATGCAGCTCGCCTGATGGTAAGCGGTTACCGTAGCCTATGGACTTGCAACACCAGGAATGTCACTCGCGCGTTACCGACCCTGCAGAAATCTCTTCACACCCTTTTTGAAAAACCCCATTCTGTCAGTGGCGTGCATTCCATATAGGCAAATAAGCAATGCTTACCTCATAAGATTCAATAATATGATATATTGATTCAATTAAACTACATAATCATTTTAAATAAAAATTCTAACCTAACATTCAATGCAAAATTTCAAATTCTGCCGCGCAGGCACTCGCGAGTTCGTGTAACAAATTCACGCACACTAAAACGATTTCGGCATATGCATACACGCACACACACTTCTTTAGGATAATACGACGAAAGCATAAATCACGTTTTTACTATGCGTAGCACACTGACATTTGACATTCGCGATTTATGGACCATAAGTAACCATACCTACTCTGTTGTGACACTAGTAACCCAGCCAAATTAAAAAAACTACAGTTAACCAACGTTAGAGCAACTCAAATATAACTTCGCAATTTATTTGTATTATTTTGTTTATGATTTGGCTGGCATTGCATAGGGTTACCGTACTTTGACAAAATTTATTATCGATAGGTTCAAATCGAAGTGACTGCTATCGATTAAAAAAAATATATACAAGGTCGATCCTTAGAAAATCAATATTTAGATTTTATATTATATTATGATATAAAATATATTTCTTAGTTAATTAGTAGCAAAAAATATTTTTATAAATGCTCTGTTTATTAGGTCACTAATAATAATTAAACGAATATCGTTATTCGATTAAACTTACAATGTCGAGATTTTTAGAAAAACAACGATTTAGACGCCCTCCCATCGATTTCGGCATTGATGAGAGAGAAAGAGAGTAACTTGTGCTAATTTATTCAAAAATACTTTAATATTTAACATAATACTGCAAAAAATAATCGATTCGAAAATTCGAAATGGAATATTATGGTCTCGTTAAAATCAATTTCCGATCTTTTCATTTCGTGGCGATCTTAAGATCGATCCGTATCTCCAAAGAGGATTTAAAAGATCGAATATTGATTAAAAAATTGATCGATTCAACCGAGGCTGGAAACCCTAGTTTGGCTTTTTTTTAAATATTTGTTCATGACCATGGACACAAAGTCCTTCAGTCGCATACATTTTATTTATAATATCACTTTCATATAGTCCGCACATTAACTTTTACATAGTCCGCATTATCAGTCACCGTTCAGTCGTGTTTTAGTAAAATGGTGGTCACTGTACTAAAACTTTTCACGAACTTTTTGAGACAACTTGTAAAATCACGATACACATAATTCATTTCATTTCACTAGTGCACGTGGATTGATCTTTATTGGATAAAATACCACCGATAATATACAATAAAACTCTCCTAGTACTTGATTGCCTACCTCCTCCGAAAACCAATGCACGCCACTGCATTCTGTACTCCATTGCGACCACGGCGGGGAGCTCATTTCACAATCTGAGCGTCCGCGGAAGGAATTTCCTTTGAGCTCCATCTGTGGTGGATACTCAGCCTAAGTAAGACGATCAATCAAGTGTTGACATAGATACCTGTTCTAAGAATCCGTCGCAAGCCCAGCTGCCGAGGTTGCACTCGCGGCGGTAGCACCACGACCGGTTGAGGGTCACCAGAGACTTGCCCAGCACTTCCTTGCCCACCTCGTCCACTTCCACCCGCCATGGTTCTAGTAGCTCCAAAATCCGGGGATCTTTACAAAGTAACAGTTTAGTCAATATCTAATACACCCCAACAAGATTGAAACCTGAAAATCTATACATATAAAGCAAAATACCACTCGCGCACTAATCACATCTCAGGAGGTGTAGAGCATACAAATTTAGCACGTGTATTCTTTATAAGATGTAGGAATCCGAATAGAAAGGATTAGGTATACCAGGAAATTCAACTCATTAAGGGGGAAATACATTTGGTATGAAACATTTTTGTAGAAAGGAATTGGAATAAGAAACTTCGTTATGATTAATTGTAGCAGAACATGGAGAAACACAAGACACTTTTTTTAAATACATACTTAATATTCATAATTGCATCCAGACTCAGGACATACATGTTCATGCACACAAATGCATGTCCTGTGTGGGTATCGAACCCACGACCTAACGGCACGATAGGTGGAATCTTAACCAGAGTCTTAACCAACCGCGCCAGTTGGCCCGTCGTTACTTACTAATACATCAAAAAATAATTTGTAAAAAGAAATCAAGAAGTTACCTTGATAGATAGAAGATCCCAAGTATATAGGTACTCCTTCCCAGGACTCAATGGTTCCAGCATCGTTGAAGAACAACTTGATGTTACCCAAGTACCGAGTGTAGCACGACGCTTGTACTACGAGAACCTACAAAATATACTGTTTTTTTTTATTGTACACTTGTTAAGCAATTAATAAATGATTGTTTGGTTTATATGCATAAGAATAAAAAATAATACTTTTATATAGTAACGAAACTGTGACGATGAAAAACAAAAGCTAGTGGTCTCAAAGGGTAAGTAACGTTCTTCTCAGATAGGGTTGCCATCTCTAAAATTTAGCAACCAGGACAAGACGCGTGAATACCCCGGATTTTGGAGCCCAGAACCCGGACATGTCAACAGGTTTTTTTAAATCTTAGTCAGTATAATAAAAAACAGTTCAAAATGTCATAAATCAACTTTTTAGGGTTCCGTACCCAAAGGCTGCCAAACGGGACCCTATTCATGAAACTCCGCTGTTCATCCGTCTTTCCGTCTGTCTGTCTGTCAGTGGGCTGTATCTCATGAGCCGTAATAGATATACACTTGAAATGTTGACAGAATATATAACAAGAAATAATAAAAATGAACTAAAATTAAAAATTATGGGGTACCCCCATACAAGAAACATCTTCTTTTGGCACCTATTTATTTTCATAGTCAATTTGAGTAAGTTAACATATTTTATTATTGTACGGAACTCTCCGTGTGCGAGTCCATCTCGCACTTAGCTTGTTTTACTTTTCATTTATTTTCAAAGACATTCAAATTAATCAATGACTTACATCATCATTTTAAACCCGTACTACAAATGAAATCCCGCCCGGACGCTCCCCGGACGCCCTCTAAACTAGGACAAATCCGGGGAAACCCGGACGGATGGCAACCGTATTCTCAGAGATAGTTGCTTCCCTGGGGTTAAAACGGAGATGAAACGGATACCTGTTTGGCCGGATACCGGATATTCGGCCAACTTAGGTAGCTGGATACAAGCGCCTATCCGATACCGGATAGTCACCGGATATCCGTTTCATCACTAATAAATATATCGTTATAACATCAAGTTAATCCTAGTCAAGTCATAATGTCAAATGAGGCTAACTAAGTACTGACTGCCAGACACCTCGTACAGTAGTACCCAATTAATATGGCTTACCGATGTACCTGCGCAGAAGATACATTTTCAAAGCGCGGGAAACGCTATTGGCCGACGGCTGCCGTCATGTTAGCGCGCGCCGTGACTTGCGAGTGAGACGGAACTAACAGCTGCAGTGTATTATGAACCTTATATTAGTGATCTAAGGTTGATTGTAAGTTTTAAGCATTCTTTCGTTAATCTTCGGGGCCATACTTTCTTTTCTGTGCGAACGAAGATTCACGACGCGCCATATAAGTTGGGTAATACTGTACCAGGCCTGTCTCACTCCCATGTTTAGGTACGATTTCGCGCCAACGGTCTACCGGACAAACGCTAGTCGGTTGCAACGCGCCCGCAGCGAAAGACGCGTGTGGGTATAAATACCTACGTACTTATATAAAGTGTTTATTTTAAAACTATTTTGTGTTGGTATCGTTGTTTTCATAGTACTAGATTTTTTGTTGTTGTTTCATTGTATTGTCCTAATGTCCTTTCTGACTTTATTAAGGTCAGCAAGATCTAATAGGCCCGTTTTGATAGCATACCAGTGTCAAAAAGAGACGAGACCAGAAGACACCCTCTTATCTAAAAGGGCCACTGAGACCTCAACAACTCATGTGACTTATTTTTAACTGACTTCAAAAAAAGGAGGAGGTTTCTCAATTCGACCGTAAATATTATTTTTTTATGTGTGTTCGCGGATAAGTTCGTCGTTTATGAACCGATATTGTTTTTTTTTTAGAAACTGTTAGTAGTTCCAGAATAGAGTGTTCCCTCTTCAAATATACAAACAAACCAATGTTACGTTTTTATCATACTAGTATTATTTACACTAATGAATTTACATTAGTGTAGATTTTACTTCTACCTTTTTAGAATAACTCAGATTTAACAAACGACTATATTTCAAAAATCAGTAGAATAATATTCAGAAAAATTTAACAATTCTAATTGTTATTACTTACTCAGTATATCCTTTTTTAAATAATTCTTTAACTTTATTATTTTTTATATAACAAACTTGAAGATTATTAATAACAAACGTTGTGAATTTCGACTGACGGCCCTGGACTAGGTAGTCGTGCCGTTTCTTGTCCCGTCGTCAGTTATTCCAGATTTTATATGCATGTATGTTACTAAAACCCTTCCCCAAAATTGTTGTATTTAGTTTCGTAGACAGAATACACATTCAGTATACAAAGTATCAGTATAGGTCTAAAACTTAGATTAAAATATGCAGACATTTAAAAATAACTTTCTGCTCTAATACTAGTTAGCTAGGATATTTAAAATGTCATTATTCTCGAAAGGAGAATAGTAATAGGTACATACATAACCGATAAGGAAATATTGAAGATTCATAATACGTCATTAGACAACCCTACCGTAACACGTGCCGCGTCATACAGGATAGAGTTATACGATAGAAAGAGAGGGAAGTTGTAGGTGAATATAATTTTAGGCGCGCAGCGCTGCGCGAGCTGGATTGCGCCTTATTACGTCGTTCCAAAAGTCGCTTTTTATTTAAATGTCGTTTTCGAAGTGGGTTTTCTGTACGTAGTACTATTGAATATTCTGTGACTGTACCTAGCTCGTTGCTAAGAGAATTGTGTGTGGATTTTGATTTTCAAAGCGTTGGTGAATCGGCCTAGCCATTTAGGTATAGGCAACACAATGGCTTTTGAACCGCGGTTCGGTCGGATCGCTTAATTTAATATATAAATAAATGATTGGTCATATCCTCACCCGATGTCCATTAGTTTGCGTGACAATGGTGGGATAGTCGCCGCCTGGCGTGTCCCCATTAGGCGTGTCGCCGGTGTACAGCAGAGTGTGCGAGTGGGACCCAACTATTATATCAACTTCTGGGGCTACGCGACCTGCCAGGTTCCTGCACACAATGTTTTAGGTGTTACATTTCTTTATTGGGAGAATCTGGTTCAGAAGTGAGAACGAAAAAGAAAATTATATCTTGAAAAAAAATGTAATTTCTGTTTAGTTATCGCGGAATACTCATGGACCTGATTGCGCCCATATAAAAGTAGATTGCGAGCATTTATTTTTAAAATTCAGTGTAACTATTTTAAATTCTATTGAGATAGATATTACACTAGGTATCTTCTATCTATAGGTATATATGTATAAATATAAATTTATTGCCACATGTATGACGGACCACTACTTGAGAACCGCTCGACCGATTTGCCAGATGTTTTTTTTTGGAGAATCCACCGTATCGGAAATTTCATCGGGGAGACGCCGCGCTGGGCACGAACTGCTAGTTAGACTCATAACATAAGACATAACAAAAGACTGTCTTGTTTGATTGACTGATCTACCAATACATAACCTAAGCCGCTGGGGTGGGAACTCGAATTTGTACAAACCAGGTTCCTTATCCTCTCCTATTACCTAGATATCCTCTAAAGAAGGGTTTCTCAAAATTTTTCACCTAGGGTGGCAAAATAGGTGATGCTAGGCATATAACTCACAGATCTCTATCATATCCAACGTGCGACAACACAATGATGATGTCGACGCCCTGCTCCGTCAGTATGGCAGCCTCACGGTTGATGGCTGTCAGCTCGTCTTCCATTATCACCTGACCAATCGGCGCTGAAAACTATAACATTCATAGGGAATTAATTAAAGGATTACGTGTAGCTTTACCTAATGTAATCATGTTACCAACACCGATATCAATGGCCATAAATTAAATACGTCAAATATAATTTCCTTAAAATCCATAACATTTAATTTAATCCCATCTAGGTACAATAGATTGGTAACGTTAATAATTGTTTTTCATTATCAACGTGACCGCCCGATAACATGATTTTTCGACCTTCGAGAAGTGTAATTTGTATAGGTTCAGCTACTCTATTTTCCCAATTAAAAAGATTTAGTCTGCTGGCAAAATTCAAAACCTTTATCTACTTAGGGTCTATATCACAAAGTCAGACCCTGACAGTTTATTTGGCGGTCGCGTGTCTATAAAAGAAATCTCTTTCTGTTTATTCTATAAGGAAAGAGAAGGCATTAACATTATACATCAGCATCAGATTCTTTCGAGAACATATCTGCATCTTCAAACGGAGTGAAAGAGTGTATTAGAATTAGATGTTGCTAGCGTATCCAGGCGGGTGGGGGCTTGAGCCCCTTAGCTGAAAAAACATCTGAGTCCACCCCTGATAAATGCTACCCTGAGTTGGATCAAGTCCCTCATCCTGGATCTGCCACTGTTTGCTTTAAAAATATATTCTCACCACAGTCAAGAGTACACCGATGATACCGATCTTGCGTCCGTGTCGCTCGACGACGACATGGTTCTTGATGTAGGGCGTCATGGTGGGCTCGAAGGTGGTGTTCACATTGGCGCCCAGCATCGGCGAGTTGAGCCTCTCCAGGTACGGGACCAGACCTTCCACGCCGTGGTCGAACTCATGGTTACCTAGAACCTATTTATTGAAAGTTATGCTGAAAATTTGCCACTAAATACCTACAGCTCCACAAATTAACAGTTGCACAAATCAGTGTCATCTCAATGATTGATTGAGTGGTCTAAATTGAATCTAAAAGTCCCTAACGAGTTCATCAATCCAACATGCACGGTTACACGCTCACGTGCATGCTACTTCACCGAAAACATTTCTAGGACAACGCATTAGCTTGGCTATCCAAAGAGGAAACGCTGCCAGCCTTCTGGGAACCTTGCCGTTAATGGGTAGCAGCGGCAGACTCGAAGAAATTTATATTTAGATTATATTGTTGTACATATTTGTCGTAAATATGTTAATGATAAAGAGTAAATTTTAGTTTTTTTTGAAAATCAGCATTTTAAAATATCCATTAATAAATTTATCGATATTAGAATTTAACAAAATCGACGATAATAATAGGTACATAAAATTTTTAACAATTTGTTATTCTTGTTTACCTACTTAATGTTCGCTAGTACGGGTAGTACCTACCTTAGGTTGTATCTTCGATCACTCAAAATGCAATGACCGCGAGAATGGGCTATATATGCAAATTAATATAACCCGTTCTCTACTTTTATAAGAAGGTATAACCAACTAACATGAGCGTCGTGTGGCAGCATATTCATGAAGTGTTGGCTGACGTTCCATCGCAGAAAGTTGTACCAGATGGTGCCCTGGAATGTGTCCCCGCCGTTGAGCAGCAGTGAGTCGGGCTCCGCCTCTAGGATCTGCATGATCGCGGTGTACAGTCGAGCAAAGCCACCAATGCATGGCTCTTCGGTTGGGTTGCATACTGATCCCGATGGACTTATTTCGTCGAAACTGTTTGATTTATGAAATGTTTTGTCTATGAAACTTGACAAAGTTTTAACTTAATCGATAACTTAGTATAAAATATCCAGACGATCATTGGACGTGGACTTTTGCCCCAAGTCAAGTCCCAAACAAAAGAAATAGACGGGAAATTATACTTACTGTGCATGAAAATCATTATAGTGTACGATGTTCAGCTCAAATAAACTATTATTTTGTCCTAAAACAGCTCCCACTACCGCCAAGATACACAACACTGTTCTCGTCATTTGGCCTCACTTATGCAAGGCTGTAAAGGTAGGAAGGTACGCGTTCCTTCTGTCCCTTGTACCTACTGAGCACAATCAAATGTTGTATAGCGAACAGATAATTTGGTCATTAAAACGTTGTTTTTAAGATTAGGTATAATACCTTATTAGATATTATACAAGATAAGCGAACTTCCGCGCATTTGTAGTATTGCTGATGTTTGATTATTGCGCTTTATCTAATCGGATCATGCATGAATAAAGCAGATTTAAAGAAAAAGCAGTTTCATTTGAATTTGGCACCATTTTTAATTGTTCATATAGTTATTGGAAAATTGACCCAAAATAAAGTAGAAGCCAACTAACTAGTTTTTAGTAGTGTAAGTACAGAATTTTAAGGCGATGATAGCTCAGTGGTCGTGACGTCGGATGCCGAGACCAAGGTTCGAATACTATGAGCTTGAGGCTTTCAGTGAAGGAAAACATTGTGAGGAAACCATAGCACGATGGTAGGGTACTTTGTAGTACCGGCTGGCTACCACACTCAAGTTATAATCTGTCGCCAAGCACCTACCGGTGTCTTCCGACAGCTGTACTTGAGAACCAGTTCCTTCTAGGCTTTGTGTGCTTACCACCTTCGGCTACATAGTCACCTACTATGGTGAGATTGTGGTCAAACGCAATAATAACAGGGGGTTAATAGAGTCCATAGTCTGAGAGACTGCCTCCTTATGTGTGCTTCCTACTCCGGACGCTCGGGCAGTGCAACGAGCTCCCGCCGTGGTTTTCCCGAGGCATACATGGGGTTCTTCATAAGGGTATGAAGAGATTTTTTTTGTCGGTAATTCGCGGCTGATACCCCTGTTGCAAGCGTCTATAGGCTGTGGTAATGGCTTACCATCAGACGGGCCATATGAATTTTTATGAAAAAAAAAACTTTATATATAAAATTCTACTGCACGTGTGTATGTCACTGAATTCCTCCTAAACGGCTGGACCAATTTGAATGTTTTTTTTTGTATGCGTTTGGGTGGCGCCCTGGATGGTTTAGATAGGGTAGGGTAGGGTAGCACTGCAGGGTAGGGTAGCACTACGCGAACGAAGTCGCGCCGGGCAGCTAGTACACCCTATACATTTTTATAGATTAATCTTAATCATAGAGACCCGACGCGGTGCGCACTTATTAAAATAGAGATACAACAACGAACTCTACTACACAAATAGGTACTTACTACACATTTACATAGTGAGAGAATTCGTGACGTGAGGCGCAGCGCGACGCCGCAAGGCGTATTCGAATTGTGCACACTGAAATATGTACTTTTTATGTAGTAAATAAAGTTCAACATCGTATCGCTTGACGCGCCGCTTCGCGTCTCGGTGTGAGCTGACCCTAAGGTAACTAGTTCCCAAAGGCAATTCCCAGAATGCCGCCAGATTCTTGGCGAGTACTATAAATACCCTACCAGTCCTACCACCGTGCTATGGTTTCCTCACGATGTTTTCCTTCGCCGATACTTCAAGCACATTATAGGATTCGAACCCACGGCTTCGTCACGGCATTCAACGTCACTATCACTGAGCTATCATCGTTTTATAATATAATAATCGTAAGTTATATCGCTCTTCTTTATCTTATCAATAGTTATTAAAATTGTAATATTATGTCGATAAGCAAAGTAATACGAAGAAAATCCGCAGGCTTATTGAGGCATGCGGCTTGCTGCTTTCAAATTGCTATGGACAAAAATTCACATAGTATTGAGACGTTTTAAATGTTTTGAAAAAATGTTTTAATATTTAAATACTTGCCGAATCTAACCGTACATCAAATATTTTGGGCTTGTTCCCACTATGACGGACCGGTGGATTTGCCGGTTCGGTAAAACTGCCGGAAAACTAGCCTTTCCGTACTAGGCTGTACAATTTATATGAAGCTATTCACATTTTGCCGGACCTGGGCAGTTGAGTAGTTGAGGATAGGACATATTTTTCTTGCGGGGTCCGGTTTAATGTGAACAACTAGGTACTAGGTGCAGATTTCTGGCAAATTCGCCGGTCCGGCATAGTGGGAACGATGCCCTGTCCAAAACGTGCTGATTAATTACATATTATTTTGAACAGTAGGTATAATATTAGATATATTTAGTGTCCGACAGAAGCTTCGGCCAAAAACCAATGCTTTTATTCACTTATAGTCAATTTTGAAATCAATTTCGTAGAGAATTATTTAATCTCCGGATTCAGTCGAAGACTGTGGCCATGGCCGATTAAATGGCTTCAAATTTCTTTTAACTTTCTTTAAGATCAATTGAATAATACTGTACCTACTTTTCTATAGCCATGTCTTAGGGTTCTGTGGAACTTGTCACCAAAACATATACTTGGATGGAAATAAGCTACAAGTGAAATATAACAAATGTGGTACAGTAGTACCCAATTAATATGGCTTACCGATGTACCTGCGCAGAAGATACATTTTCAAAGCGCGGGAAACGCTATTGGCCGACAGCTGTCGTCATGTTAGCGCGCGCCGTGCGGAGGGGGGTGACTTGCGAGTGAGACGGAACTAACAGCTGCACTGTATTATAAACCTTGTTGTAGTGATCTAAGGTTGATTGTAAGTTTTAAGCAATCTTTCGTTAATCTTCGGGGCCATACTTTCTTTTCTGTGCGAACGAAGACTCACGACGCGCCATATAAGTTGGGTAATACTGTACATGTTTACATGATGAACCTAAATAATAATAACCTGGGCGCACACGGCTATCTGACACCAAACTAGACAGAGCTTGTACTATGGAAACCAGACAACTGATATGCTATTTTTTCTTTGTACATAATATTATACATAATTACACATAGACTCAAAACATAGACATGTTCATGCACTCAAATGCATGTACTGGTTGGGAATCGAACCCACGTCCTACAGCGTGATAGTATTTTTAAGAGAGGTAGACCGTAGCGTTTATTCGCTCAAAGAGCAGATTGACTGGGGAAGGGGAACATAAAGTTATTTGGCGTCGACCAAATAACTTTGTTGTGTAAAGTTGTATTCCTGCGCGTGAGTAAGGTCGCCAGAGCTCATAGGGGAGGGGGAAAGGTCGGTAACGCGTGAGCGATGCTTCGTGTGTTGCAAGCGTCCTTGTGGCTACGGTAACCGTTTACCATCAGGCGTGCCGTATGCTTGTTTACCGACAGTCGAATAAAAATAAAAAAAGTTTGTGGTTTTACCAACCATGCCAACTGGCCCGTCAAAATGCTTTTGGGAATACAAAATAAATACTTTTAACTCCAATAAATTTATTTCATCTACACATAATAAGACATTCAAGAATAAGGTGATTCTAAAATGTTGAGCCTAGGTCTCCTAGAATCCTAGTCTCATCGAAAATACTAATAAATATAATAAAGATTAAGCTTAAATGCAACAGTATGATGTGACCCGTGAGTACAATATGACAAGGCATAATATTTCGCGCTTAATTCTGCTGTTCCCAATCCCTCAAACTAACTGAAATGATGAAGGTTTACTTGGAACCTAAAGCACTCGCGTATCTATGCTACTAATGTTTGATCATTATAAGTCCTTTACCTTTGCGCTCCTTACGACCTATAGGGATTCGAGCGGATCATTGTACGATAGAACGAGTGGCTTGGGAGCCATTTATTTGAGATTTTCCCTAAGCGGTTTTTTTTCTAAAGGTCAGTATAGTTCTCATCTCACTCGGGTAGAATAATGTTAATTCTAGTTGCGTTAGCAGTAGTCTTACATGCTGAACCCAGGAATAAGACGCTAAATAAAATGTACAGGTCATTAGGCGGACTATCAAAAAGTTTTTTTTTTGTAAGGATAGCCTCTTATGTCGTTTAAACCCTTACGAGGACAAACCCTAGGCGATATTGGCTCTCAACCGGGTAATATATAGTTTCTCTCTATATATTTTCATAGTATCTGCTCATTTATAATACTTTTCCTAGATGCCAGTGTACTCGGTCAGGGCCGTAAATATGTTTTTTCTTGAATTTATAGTTCGTAATGTACTCACGAGTCATTATCTTAAGTACGATTCTAATATACAAATTAATTACACATATATTAGTGGCATAAGAGAACGAGATACAAAAAGCGTGGAACTTACTTAGAAGGCACTTTTTAGAGTAATATATGTACTTACAACTATATTAGAAGAATATTATTAATTTATCTAAATAAAAATACACTACACATTAAATTCCACTTTGTTATTTCACATTTATGTCACTTTGAATATTCCCATAGTAGATCTTAATTGGGATGTTATACAAAATTGCAATTATTTTGTCATGATTTGATTATAAATAGGTATGAATAATGTAACATAATTAAACATTATTCGTTCATAATAATCATTAATAAAAACATAATTACATAAATAACCATATTCAAACTAGATTAATTAACAATTTACATAAATATAACACAAATACTGTCAATAAATAGTACAATTTTATCACAACAACTATGTAATAACATATACTATCACATCCTACATAATAAAAACGTTTAAATAGACTCAGATTTGGCAAGTTCTGTTTGAAACAAAATATATATTTTTGGTACTTGCTCGAACTTACTGCGAAATAGAGATCAGACTGCTTAGAGAATTAAAAGGGTCAAGAAGGGTTAAAATATACATGTCAAGATCTAAGTAAAAAATGCTTGACTGACTATGAGTGAAATTTTCTCCGTGACTAAACTAAAAAGGATTCGACAAAACTAAGTACTACTTAATTTATTAATAGCATAATTTTAAATAAATTGTGAATCTCTACCTCATAATGCGGTGAATCTACTTTACATGAAGTGAAGAGTAATGACGTCATCATTTAAGAATATGGAGTGCGTGGATTCACGTTGATCATCTCTGTAGTGCTGTGGAATCAAAATAATTTTGTGTAAAATAATGTTACTGTTCATTTTATAATACAGGTTGTTGTTTTGGTCAGCGACGAGCGACTCAGGGTCGATAATACAACTGATACTGGTGCTAAAAAAAATATAAAAAAATTACTTTATTTTTTTATAATAATAAAAATTAAAATAATATTATTTTGAAAAAAATGTAATAAGCTAAAATATAGACGTAATACTCAACGGGAGTGCGAGGGAGTAAAGGGGTGGGGTGATGGCGGCTTGTGCCTAGCTCTAGTCAGTGCACGTGGCTAGTGACCATACTTTGCGGTAATTTTATTTCAAATTGAATAAGGTATTTCTCAACGCATTTACAGTATTTAATGGAATTAATTCCATTTTTGGAAAATGTATTTTTTGTACTACCGCTCCTGGGTCGCTTGTCGCTGACCAAAACAACACCCTGTATTAATTTAGAGCTGTCCCCCGCGGTTTCACCCGCGTTCCGGGATAAAAAGTTTCATGATGATCCGTTGAGTAGTTGAGGCGTGAAGGCGTAACAGACAAACAAACTCACTTTCGCATTTATAATGTTAGTAAGGAAGTAAGGATATTAGTAAAGATTGTTATGGACATGAGGTCTAATTTTATTTTTATGTCTAACTAGCTGTTCCCCGCGGTTTCACTCGCGTTCCTGGGCTATAAAGATACATATATTTTCGCCGAGGAGACATGAATCTTTTGTATGAAAAGCTGTAATTTATTTTTGCGATTTCTAAGTTGGTCCTATAGTAAAAGTTAATCGTATTTATGATTACTTTACGTGGTTTCATTTATTGTCGTATCCACCCCGTTTGTACGAACAAATAACACCTTAAAACGGTAAACACTTACGGGTTCATAATGGCATTTGTCGAGACAGGATCAAGGACTTCGCTTAGGTAATAAGCTTGGCCGTAGGGGTGAGTATATCTAGCATAGGGATAAAGGGCGTAGGGTTAATGCATTAAAATTGTGGGAATTGTTACAAAGGAATTGGGATTAATAGGGTAGGAAAAAATATACCAAAGGATTTTACCTTCCTACTCAAAAGTAGTTTCATAGTTCGTAATTTTTAATAGTACAAACTGTTTTTGGTGACTGTACATGCATTGTCTTGCAATATACTAATGCGTACCAAATATCAAGTCAATCCGACCACTGAAAGTGGGTGAAATTCGACATGCAAGATTTGACCCGAACATACATAGATTGCAATAAAAAGCTTGTAAAAACTTAATAAATAGGAAAAAATGTGTCGTTCTCTCAACATACCTCTTAGAGCATCTGACGTGTATAACCAATAGCACAATGCCAAGGAGTAGGCAAAGAGTGCCGACGACCACATACGCGACGCCCAAAAATGGATTCTTGCCACCGAGCAGTGATGTCGTTGATATAATAAACGTTTTTTTCCCTTGGAAGTCAATTACCGGGTAGTCTGAAATTAATAAGTAATTATTACTATACTTTTATGGAATTTACATCCAAATGAATAACATTTACTATGGACTTTTTTTTATATACGACTAATTCGGTAAACAAGCAAACGGCCCGCCTGATAGTAAGCGATTACCGCAGCCATATAGACCCTTGCAACACACGAAGTATCGCTCACGCGTTACCGACCTTTCCCCCTTCCCAATGAGCTCTGGCGACCTTACTTCGCTTCGCATCGCGGTCTCGGTGTGAGCTGTCCCTAAATACTAAAATAATGCGAACTGCATTACTTTTCAATAGCTGTTAACATAAAGTCCGTCAAGTAAAACCTAGACTTTTCAACATACCTACTCCAATATTACCAAACAAATGCAATTTTGAGACATTTAATAGACGTGGTGCAGTTTCGATACATGGCAGTCCACCATAATAGTCATAATAGTAGGTGGGAAATAACTAATCTCTCTATACAAGTTTAAGGTTGCCTGCCACGTCAATTAGTACAATTTAATTTTATTATATTTATGCTGATAGTATTAATATTTACTTTTTATACGACGGAGTCGGTAAACAAGCATACGGCCCGCCTGGTGGTAAGCGGTCACCGTAGGCATATGGAAGCTTGCAACACGCGAGGCATCACGCACGCGCTATCGACCTTTCACCCTCCCCAATGAGCTCTGGCAACCTTACTCACGCGCAGGAACACAACATAGTTATTTCGCTGCGGTATTCTGTTAGGTGGAGGTACTTCCCCAGTCGAGCTGATTTTTTTGCGAAATAACGCTATGCTCTTACTCTAACTTATACTGCCTATCCGGAATAGAGCTACGAACTGTTTCAATAAGCTTTGAATATACAGGTTGAATTTTTTTACCAGCCAGTGAGGGTAACTTCTGAACTACAGGTCTTTGAGAAAAACGCTGAAAGGAACCCTGATATGATTTTTGAAGAAAATAAATGTGGCATTAAAATTTATTTTATTTTGTATAAGACCTGTAGCTTAGAATTTGCCCAAACAGGCTAGAAAAAAAAATTCACCCCAGTATAGCGTACTTACTGTAGTTAATTTTAAGCACATAGGGTCCCTTGGCGAGGCCGGTGCTGAAACCGATCTTGGAGTGGTCGACGCGACGGTACAGCTTGCGGAACGTCGGCAGGGCCGCCGTACGCATCCATACTATCAAGTCTTCATTCTATTGTATATAAACACATATATGTTATTAATAAATCTTCTATCTACCTATATTGATTTGTATACACAGGATGGAAATTTGAGACGAGTCAGTAAGGACCACTGGAATATGGCCCTAGGATTAGGAGACTATCCCTTTCTGAATGATTGATATCGGCATTTATAGATCTTGAAAAAAAAGTACTGGAAGCAGGAAAAATGCGATTTTCCAAAAAAAAAAAAAAAAACATTAGCAATATAATAAGTATATCCATCCTGACTCCGACAAGGACCAAAAGGCTCTATAGGGCTAATTTAGGTTAGTGTACTAGAAAAGTCACATATCGTCTCATATCTTCTATCCCTTACATTTTGTTAGGAAACAGAATGTGTAAAGTATTTTTATTTCAAAATCTGTAAATGCCGATAACTCAAAAACTAAGGGATAGTCTCCTAAGACCATATTCGCGTGGCTTCGACCCCTTGCTTGCCCTTACTGACCCGTCTCTAATTTCCACCCTGTATAAAAGAGGACACTGACTAATTGACACACGGCTCAAACCGCAACATCTAGAAACTTTTCCACACAGGTTCCTTATAACGTAAGAATCCACAAAGGAAGGGTTTTCCGAAATTCAACGCCTCAAAGACGTGATTGCGGGAAAGCCACTCATTTATAACATGCTCTAACTGTATGTATAGTATTGCACGATTTGTGTTTCCTACACATCAAGGAAATATCCCTTTAGAGTAGTAATACTGAACAATCAAATTCCACAACTAGTCAGTGATTTGTCACTGAATTTGAACAGTAAGGACCACTCGCTGCGTCGTGTGTTTTTGACTTGGCAAATCAGAGTGCATGCGTCCTTGTCTTAACCAATCAGCGCGCATTGTCGGCGTGGGAAATTGGCGGAATAGATTTCAACCAAAATGAACGCCATTGCGCTTCTTTGGGTGAAATGTTCCTACATTATTGATACCGAATTTGTCTTCAATTAGCACAATGTTAGAAATTCAATTCAAGAGAGCAAGATTGTAATTTTTTATAAGAAGGATATGAAGGATTTTTAAGCATCTCAAGGGTAACAAGATATATAATTCTAATGGTTCTATCAAGGCTAATCTTAACAAACACATCCATTTATAGGCTACAAAGTTGAACCAATACTATATCTTTTGTCTCACCTGAAAACCATTATTGTCCTGATCGTTTAAATCCAACTCCCATACATTTAGACGCCAGTTCAGTGGTTTAGTATAGTTTGCAAATCCTATAAATTAAACCTTCAGTCAATAATAAATTGATATCAATTACACTCTCAAAGCAAAAAAGGTAGTACTCGTGCGTGATAAGTTGAGACCCGAATCCCTCGCCACCTTCCCCTGCACTTCCCTGATGGCTACCGTTTTGTACTTATAGCATGAAGCAATAATCCCGCTACACGTACAATACTGAGCCATGCTTCATCACGTGTAGTATACAAGCAAACTGTAACGTCTCCGCGCCAGGTCTCAACTTATCGCGCACGGGTAGTATAGTCCCCAATCTCTAACAATCAAGTCGGCAAAAACTAGCAGGAAGTCAGGTAGTTCCAAATTCTGATCCATAGACACTAAAAGATGTGCAACATATAAACGTCATTTTCATGAAAGTAGATTCTTTCATGCAGCCTACAGTACAAGCTCTGCTTTATTTGGGCTGCTTATTTCACTAACTCACTTCTCTGTTGAAGGCCGACATCACAACTGATGGTAACTTCAGTAGCTTTCACCTTCATAAGTGCTCTACTAGGGCTAAAATTAAAAAATGGCTTCGACTTTGACTATTGTTACATTTTAGCGTTATGCATATAGTAAAGATATCTTACGCTCTGCAAGTGGCTTATCGCCTGGAGGGTTTTGAAACTTAATCTTCTTGTCGGAATTCCATGCAATTCCAGTTCTGAATACAGGCACATCCATTTTTGCATCCTCAGAGTACAGAATCAGTGAATCTATGAAAACAAAATGCAAAATATAATACATAAAACATCTAATACTGTATGTTACTCAATCTATTAAACAGATTACTTTAAATTTTTGGACTTTCGAGTGATGGGTGACCATTTAGTACAAATAAATAAAATATGTGTTCTTTACAAGTACTATTTATTTTTGTGTATTTAGATATAATTATATTAACATACCATTGAAAAGTGAATTAGCAATAGCTCCACAAGGTGCTATCGGTGTCTTCACACCATCCACGTCTACTTCCGAAAACGGTTCACAGTCCGATGTAGGTGGAGAGGTCAGACGACCAAGCAACTGATTATCATCTCTGAAAACATACAAGTTTATAAATACCTTCTAAACATTCACAGCATCCATTATATTGATGTTCTCTGCGACTACTGAACAAGAAACAGACTTCTATATCAAATGGCAGTCATAGCTAGGAGACAAATCTCACTCATATTTAAATTACTTAAGTAGAGATGTTTGTGTGTCTAGATTTTCATAATGATTCTATAACCTAGATTTATTCAAGGCCAGAGTGAATAGGCTTTTTCTGGGTAAGCGTGCTACATCCTCGGCCTCATCATAACTCCTCATGGGGTCAGTCAAAGGTCATTTAACATTAAAAAAAAAACATTTGGCACACAATTTGGATTCTTTAAATCCCGAGTAAGCATTAGATCCTTTGGGTATGCGGGTAAAGCCATGGGCAATAACCAGTATAAATAATCAAAAATGCAAAGAACAGAGTCATTGCTTTGGTACTGTTGTATTGCTTTGTGGAAGTTCCAGACATTTACTTATCAATACTAATAATGATTCAATTCTGACTATGAATCATACCAAACACAATATGATTGTCAGTTGAGTTTGGATTGGTAGAAAGTTATTGACTCAAATTAGTACAAACAACTAATTACCTGGATTTTACATATCGGCGGTGATTCTGGTAGTAGTTACTGAGTCCATAATAGAAATATACATCTCCTTTAAAATCTTCACTTAAATCAAAATTTATTTCACACTTACAGTCCTCAAATATATTGTCTTTGATAACTTGTGCACATGTGGTGTTATCAACGCTATCATACTTAAAGCATGATGTGTAGTCAATTACATGTTCTTTTACCTGCAATAAGTATAACACATAGAGAACTCTCAGTATATTTAAGGGGATAAAACTACTACTGAGCTATTCATCAATCAACAAGAAGAAATGAACTCTTTGCAATTAGATGGTATGGGATAAATGGGGGCTTCTCAAGTATTTAAGATGCTCCCTTTAAGTGCGGTTTCAGTATTTGGTCATGACAATTCAGTTAACTGTAATAATAGTGATGTGAAAAAATCCTATATAGCGAGGATACATCTACATCAGGCAGCTCTCACAAAACAGGTTTATGATGTTGTATTAGTTAGAACCAAATATTGTTATTTTTTATCCTAAACCTATTGTGAGAGAAATAAATAAATATATAAATAATAATAAATATATAAATAATAATAAATATATAAATAATAATAAATATATAAATAATATATAAAAAAAATAAAGTATTTTTTTTATATTTTTTTAGCACCAGTATCATTTGTATTATCGACCCTGAGTCGCTCGTCGCTGAACAAAACAACGACCTGTATAAATATACACATCGTTTTTTTAAATATGTTTGAAGTTATGTGCAATGGAACATCATTTTGCATTCACAGGTCTATTTTTAAAATTTTAGTAGTTAGGTTAGGGTTTCTTTTACCACCTAGAACATACTCGGTCACTTCGAATAGTTGGTTAGGTTAGGGTTACCCCTCCCGTGCCCACGCAAAAAAAAACATATAATGATCCAAATTTCTAAAGCAATCCCATTTTTCATGTTTGTATAAGAGTTGCACATCACTTTTTTGACATGGCGATATTTACCAACACCACAGGCCACTGATCTCCTTAGACAATCACTTTATACAAGAACACGACACACTTTCTTAATCACTAGCCGCTATAAGCAAATTCTTATTATGAGATCTTACCTCATCAGAGAAGTAAAGCAATCCTATACCAACTGGAATGAAGGCGATTCCAATGACGAAAAATGTTGGTAGGACAGTCCCTGCAGTTAGGATAGGCTGCCAGGCAGGTAGGCGTTGCTGCTTAAACGCAGATTCTATATTTATATAAAACGTTGCTACATTAGCGCTACAATAGTTAATAAACAAGGTCAAAAGGGTGTGCCATTTTTTAAAGCATTACCTGCTGGGCGCCTGGATTTCACGTTGTGTTCAGATGTCTCACTAGAAGTCGCCATGCTTCATCCACTCTAATCAAATGAGTAAACGTTTAAACAGTGTATGACGATTAAAATATAACATGTAAAATAAAAACCAAAATACCTTCAATCGACAAATTCATCAATTTTATTTCTTGATTCTGTCAGTCTTCTGTCTATCTGACAAATTAGTTCAGTGTAGCCAACAATACAGGGCCAGGGACTGATGTCGCCATTTTTCACAGCTTAAGTAGCCTAAAGTAACCCAAAAGCACAGAATATTCTTCTTCTTCTTAGTCTTAACTTTGGCCCTGAGGTTTTATCGTCATGTATTGTCGCACTGTAAAGTCTGGCAAGAAAGTATAGAAAATAATGGAGGCTCCACTGTCGTGTGCTATGGCAACTCCAATGCGAGCGCTTCTGTAGTTTTGATACTTTGTTATTAATTTCCTTCGAAATAAACAAATATATCTAAATAATAGCTGATATCCTTTTCTACTAAAAATTCATCTATTATATGGTATGTGCTTTTCACGTCATTATTCAACTTAAAATGGAATATATCTGTTTATTTTGAAAACCGTAATTGCTCAGTTTATTGCCAGCTCTTCTCAGCAGAAGCAACCTTCATGAGTATGTATGAACTACAAAATACAGTAGGTATTTGGTAAATAGGTAGATTTAGACCGGCCGCATACTATATGAAATTTTCTGTCAGAAATTTTCGGACGCCCGCCGGAAGGCACGTTGCTCATACATTTCGTTCTAGACCCCGCATACTATCCGAATTCTGACGTGTCTGACGTCCGCTTCGGATGAGCACCGGATGCAAACCATCGGACGTCCGAATTTTTTCTGATCAGAATGTCGGATGGCGTGCTCTCCATACATTTTGTACTTGACCCCGCACATCTATCCGAAATTCGCATCAGTTGTCGAGTGGACGCCGTGTGGTATGCACGCGTTCATTCTGTACGGCGAGATAAGATGATGATTTTTAAATGATTTCTTCACAAGGAAGTGCACGTCCTCTTTTTTTTCGATTGTCTTTTAAGAACGATCTAACAGACATTCGATAGAAATTGAAAATTTAAAAAAAAAAATATTTGTTATAATGAAATGAAATGAATGAAATGAAATGAAATGAAATAATTTATTCATTCAAATAGGCCTTCACAGGCACTTATGAATAGTCAAACTCTAATACTCTAATGCACGGTTCGGAAGGTTGATTTTGCTGAGAAGAGCCGGCTATAAACTCAGCAATTACTCTTTTCAAAAACAAACTTAAATTTATTACATCAGATGTTTCCTGCGAGAGCGAGCGCTACAACTACGCATTTTTATCATTTAAATATTCTTTAATATTGTAGTAAGCCTTCTGTACTAAAGCGGCCTTTATACGTTCCTTAAACTTTAGTGACGGTAAATTTAAAATTTCATTAGGGATCTTATTATAAAATTGTACACTCAGTCCTAAAAATGAACCTTGCACTTTTTGGAGTCTATAAGAAGAAGTCAAAAGTATATGCTTATTTCTAGTATTAAAAGAGTGCACGTCACTTTTTTTTACAAAAAGATTAATATTCTGATGTACAAATAATATGTTTGCATAAATATACTGCGATGCTACTGTAAGAATACCTATATTTTTAAACTTATCTCTGAGGGAAGCTCGAGAACTCATATTATAAATAGCTCGCACTGCTCTTTTTTGCAAAATAAAAATGGTTTCTATATCAGTAGCTTTACCCCAAAGTAAAATGCCATAGGACATAACACTATGAAAATAACTAAAATAAACTAATCGAGCTGTGTCTACGTCTGTTAGCTGTCTAATTTTTCTAACTGCATAAGCAGCTGAACTGAGCTTTCCCGAAAGACATGATATTTGGTTGCCCCATTGAAGTTTCGAGTCTAAAGTAATCCCTAAGAACACTGATGATTCAACAAGACCTAAAGGTTCATTATTTATCATTAATTTACAGCCTACTTTCTTAACATTTGGTAGCGCAAATTTAATACATTTAGTTGTCTTTGCATTTAAAACTAGATTATTTACAGTAAACCAATTTAATACCCGAGATAATGCACCGTTTACAACGTCAAAATTAGATTTCTATCAACACTAAAAATCAGTGAGGTATCGTCAGCAAACAGTACAATTCCACAGGTATTTTTGACATAAAAAGGAAGGAAGGATCATTAATATAAATTAAAAATAGAAAAGGACCTAAAATAGAGCCCTGCGGCACCCCCATATGCACAGGAGAACCAGATGATTTAATACGATTGACATCAACACTTTGAATTCTTTCCCCGAGATACGACTTCATCAAATCAAGTGCTGCACCCCTAACCCCATACCCAAGTAGCAAAATAGTCCTACAGCAATCGACCTATAAGACTTAACATCTTTTAAGAGTCTAATAGACGCTTTGAGTAAGATCACTGTTCTCACAACAACATCTTATACGACGATTTGCACTACAAGTACTTTAGATCCTATTTATTACATAAGATATAAACGTTTACAGGATAATGTTATAAGATAGTTACTAGAACTTGTAATTATTACAATCTTGTAAGCGCATGCTATAAAACTAATAAGCAAAGTGTGGCTTTTGATCCTATAAGCGTAATTAATAAGATTAGTTACTCTTGTTAGCGTCTTGTTTCATTATTCTATAAGACATGAGTTTCTATAAATGTCCTCGGTGTAGCTGCTATAGGTAAAGGTTTTATAGGATTAATTTGTCTTAGTCGTGACTTCAAATAGATTATTAGCACCAAACTAGCATGCCCAGCGATTTTTATATGTAAGTTTCTACTTATATGTGTCCTATATTTGCTATTACTAGAGTAATCGGCCATTTTGTTAAAAATAACCCTAAAACCAATATGGTGGCGAAGTAGGTATGTCCTGTAGTAGTTAAATTTGACTAAATAGTATTATAAAGGTTTTGATAAATGCAGCAATCGGACATGATCCGATCCTATATGGCGGTCTCAGTATTTGTTAATATTATCGAATAAAAATATATCGAAGATATAATAAATATGTTTAGTTGTGAAGGGGCATGAAGATATGTTTATTATCATCGAACACTTTATCAATAAAATTATTTTCGCAAGATGAGTAGGCCTTCTTTATACAACAGTCAAAAGACAAAAGTTACGTATGTTATGCTCCGTGATCTGCTTACTACCCTTTGAAAATATTATATTTTTTGTCGAAACACTAGAATGGCACCGTAACAATAAGAATGAAAAGTGAATGCTCCAGTAATAGCATTACGCTGATCACTGTTGGATTAATTACACCAGTAGCGGCGCTCTCCAGATCTATAGAGCACTAATCGCGCGTATTCAGGGCGTTTACCGGATCTTTATAGGACATGTTATCTTGTAACTGCACCTAATAAGATAATTATAAAATTGTATTGCACTTTACCGGACTGTTACAAAACGACTAAAGAGCGTAATAATCTTATAACCTGCGCCCAAATCCAGCTTTATAAGCGTTTTCAAGAGTTCTATAGGACAAAAATTACATGCTCCTAGGACACTTAAAGGACCAAATTTTGCTACTTGGGTAATAATTTAGTTTACGTATGAGTGTCTGGTGATCAACACATATATTTAAATTATTATATTTAAATATAATAAGTATTAGAAAACATTAAAAAAAAGATGAATGAAATCGGTACCTAAAGCCGTTCTCAAGTTATAGCGTGACCAGAAGAAATTGGGGTTCATTTTTATATACTCCTTGACTTTTTTATTCATCTTAGAAACGCAGGCCACATAATGTACCCATTGAATAGGTACTTATCATTGAAAACTTTTTTTTGTACATTTGTATACTTAATTTAAAGAAAACAAATATTATTCATTACGACGCATGACGCAGTTTTGTACACCCCGTTACAAGCGCAGTCTACTTGGGTTGGTATTTTCTACAATTTTATACGTAAACTTTAATTATTAACTCGATTTTTCATAATTCTAATGATTTTTTTATTAGTACAAATGATCAAAAAACATTTTTTTTTATGAATGATTAGTACCTATTTATTGGGTACATCAAGTGGGTTGCCTTTCTAAGACGAATAAAAAGTCACGGAGCATATAGATTATACCAGCTATCCTGATGGCCAGCAGCGAACTAATAAAGTGCTTATTACACCTTCCTATTTGTAGGATCCAAACTGGGATCGCTCTGACTAGGAAGCAGAAGCTGTTCTAACTGCGATTACACCTTCCTATTTCCTAGTTAGGATCCTAAAAATAGGACGGTGTGATAAGTACTTAAGCTCAAACTCGCCGGATCGAAAGGAGAATGGCGAAATTCCATACATGCTTGGACCTACATTTTTTTGTAACGTATATGACAACCACTGTTGAATTCCTGTAGATTAATAAACTGTTATGCTATTTCTAAAAAATATTTAAACTAAAAAGCTGCAGTTTTTTTTTTTTTGAGTTAAAAGGTTTTATAGGTTATGCCGATTTTGACGTATCAAATGAGTAACGTTCGATATACCTATTATAAGTACATTTTAAAAATGTGGATGAAATCCATTTAGTTCTACCCGTTGGTTCTCGCGAGGGACGCGCGTCCTATTATAACAATTGATGTCATTGTTATATTTTTAACCGCGAGCCAAGCGATTAATTATGATTTTACACTAGTTTTGTAGACAATAGAGACAGATAGATGCTGAATAAATATGTTATTTAAGTACCTAACAATTGTTTCTAGTATAGGTACTTACCCAGGTAGGTATATCTTACTGGTAGGTAGTAGGTACTTTGAGGTATCGGGACATGCACAGGCTTTCAATAAAAGAAGGTCATTTTTATTTAGGTTTTTATTCATCAAAATAAAATCCAATGACAATATTGTCTAAGAATTCTGCCAGTGGATTTATATTGCGTTCATGCAAATCCAAATAACACAACCAATTGTCGATTATCTAAGGTCCATTCAAATGCCGTAGTCACGTGTAGAAAAGAAATCGGTATCCGTAGAAAAGCAAAGGGTCGTGGTGTAGTCAGGAGTCAACCAAAAACCGTAGGAACGCACACAAAAAGAAAGTACCTTTCGAATTATGTGACAGTCACACAATGTCAGACAAATCAATCAACTTCTTATTAGTTTTAAGTTTGGCAATCAAATCCAAATTAGGACATATTTCTGCCAGTGTCGAGTTATATTATAATTTCCCGCCAAAAAGTCGATCAATCAACTTCACTCAAAGGGCTCGCTGACCATAGACTACGTACGCGTTTCATTTGACGTAAAAAAATATGTCATCGTGTTATAGAGTGTTAAAACGTTTTTTTTTTCTCATAGAGAGTTTGTATTAATAAATGCAATGACATTTTCAACTAAACTCTGTTAAAAATAAAATTATTTATCATTATTATGACTAACAGAAATGTTTCAAATATAAAAAAAACAATGTGGAGATAAATACCGTTCAAAGAAACATATGGAACGACATCATGGGTGCGTTCCAAATCACAATTAGCTTAACTAACAGCCTAAAATATATAAATGTATATTTCTATTTTCTAGACATACTGCTAGTCCTGAAAAATATTGAATTATGTTATTTAATTTAACTTTAATAAAGCAATTTTTTGATATATATTATGTCGTTATACGCAGCTAGGGCCAATTTCGCCATTGTCCTTTCTGATAAGTGTGCGAAGTGGTTCCGGCGGGCGTCCGAAATTTTCTAACAGAAAATTTCTTATAGTATGCGGCCGCCCTTAACTTGCCAAAATTAAATTAAGTAACACTAATAATTTAAATAAATATTAGCATGATCGAACTAGCATTTTAATACCATAAAAAAATGGGACGCTTAGGCCGGCCACATACTATCCGAAAATTTCTGACGCCCGCCGGAAGGCACTTTCCTCATACATTTTGTTCTAGACCCCGCATACTATCCGAAAATTCTGACGTGTCTGACGTCCAAAAATGTATGAGCAAGCGGGCGTTCGAAACAGAAAATTTCTTATAGTATGCGGCCGGCGTAGAGTGAAGATCCCTTTCTCTGTCTACGGCGGCCGGTCTTAAATAGATAATATTAGGTATAAAATGACCAACCACAACGCAAGTATTAAAACTTGTTTATGCCAGCTAACACTCGAGGTCGAATAGTACACAGATAACACAGATAGTACAATGTTGTCAGCATACAAAATAAAATAGTTCCGTTTCAACACTTTTATGCCAAGCTGTACATTCTTGCACTGTACTTATAATAAAGGTAATAATCTCATAATTGAAAGACATTTATGGCTTTTCACAATTTCTTTTTATTTGTAAAAATGTATTACGCCATGATTAATGAAATAATTTTTTTTTTTTTTAACAAATTCATTTTGACATTACGGCCTGCGCAGACGATGGACAATCCTAAAAGTGAATACAGCTTACTCAGTACGCCCGGGATGTGCCCGGGCGTACTAAATGAGTAAGCTGTATTCAAAGAAAAATATATTAAGGACGCGTTTACAAAATTGATAGGTAGCAAATCGCACTAATACATTTGCAAGGCCCACACGCACACACGTGCATGGAGAAGCTGCGTTAAAAATAGTGAATCAACCTAATTTGATACTTTAACATTATATTATATTTTTTTCATCTATTTTTGTTATCATTTCGCTTTTATTAAATTTCACGTGTATGTAACTAACTTTGCTAGTGTATGTATTTCGGATGACAATACAATAATTTGGTAGGGTAGGCAATGGAACATCATAGCGGAGCAACATATCCTAGCCTTGTTTGGGGTTGTTGGTTTTGACTACTTTTGACAATATATAGTTTCAAGGTCTGATGATAGAGTAGGAGGGTAGACAGGCACTGGAACTCCTTAGTGGAATATATTTGTGATTATAAATGTGAGTGTGAGATTGATTGAAAACATTTTATAGTAGAGTATAGCATAGCACAGTACAGTATAGTATGATAAGGATGTGAAGAGATTTCGGCAGGGTCGGCAACGCACGAGTGATTCCCCTGGACTGGAGTTGCAAGCGTCCATGGACGGAAACCGCTTACCATCAGGGCCATATGCTTGTTTGACACTTTAGTGGTATAAAAAATGTATGAATTCATGACATACTATCTATCCCAAATTCCCAATCTATCACGGAAATCCAGTTGCAGTCTCCAAGAACCATCATCAGGTGAGTTCAGTCTGTCTTGTTGTAAGCACTCATCACTGCTAACAAAAGGAGCCCAAACACGACATATCTATCCCAATCCATCAAGGAGTTCCAGTAGCATTCTCCAAGAAACATCGTCAGGTCGGTTCAGTATGTTTTGTTGTAAGCTCTCATCACTACTAACAAAAGGAGCCCAAACACGACATATCTATCCCAATCCATCAAGGAGTTCCAGTAGCATTATCCAAGAAACATCATCAGGTCGGTTCAGTATGTTTTGTTGTAAGCTCTCATCACTACTAACAAAAGGAGCCCAAACACGACATTTCTATCCCAACCCATCAAGGAGTTCCAGTACCAGTCTCCAAGAACCATCATCAGGTCAGTTCAGTCTATTTTGTTCTAAGCTCTCATCACTACTAAAAAAAGGAGCCCAAACACGACATATCGGCCTTACTCGGGTAATTCTGTATACAAAACTGACGTAATATAAAATAAAATTTCATTCTTGCACACAAATATCAAGTATCGACGATACAATTGTTTGTGTCTGCACAGCGATCTATTTTTTGTGAACGGCTGCTGGCCAGTGTTCACAACCTGAAGCCAGGCAGCTATCGTACCAGGGCCGTAAAATTATCGTATATGCTCGTATATGGATCAAAATTATCGTATCCATCAGGAAAATGGCTAAAATACTTAAAAAAATCATATGAAACGTTACAATAATATGTTGCGAATACTTTATAGTTTAAATCATGTAAACTTGTTTTTTAAATGGAAATAATAGTTCGCGCCAACATCTCGAATTTATAAAGAAGAAAATAATGTTAAATACAAATTCGAAATGACAATAACTGCCAACACTCCACCACATCGAACGACAATATCGATATCGATCGCTGATTGGAAGACAGTAGCAAGATTGCGCCATGAAGCAACAGCATGTGTTCCTAATATGTTCCTAAGAAAGAAATGAGCCCATAGATGGTGCTGACGCTAAAAAACAACTGCAATTTTTATTGGGCTATTGGCTATTTGTGTAATCATAAAATTTTTCATCAGAATAGAAATTATCGTACAATCTGCGTACGATAGTCGTGTACCATCGTACATCGTACACACGGCAACACATCAAGCTATACATTTCCAGTATAAGCTGATCTCGCATTGTATAGGATTTCCCGGCAATGAGAGGTCAGCTTATATTGGAAATGTATAGCTTGATCTGTAGCCGTGCGTACGTAGTTATGAAATTATCGCACATGTACGATAATTATCGTACGGTTGCGAACACTGCTGCTGGCTAACGACATAGAGGTAGTCCAGTGTTGCCAATGCAAATTTTTAGGCGGCCGTGTACATGAGGTAAAAAAGCCGTGTTTATATGGAAAAAGAACAACGGTGGGCCGTGTCACAGCATAAAAAAAGGTTTTTTTTTTTAAATTAATGTTATTTAAACGTTATTAACATGAAAACCCTTAAAACGCGGAATTGAATACAGAAGGGCTACACCGATGACGCGATGCACCCATAAATTAATTAAATTTCCGTAGAATTTGTGAAAAGCCGTAGAATCTGCTACGGCCACGGATGCAGCCGTAGGCCGTGGATTTTGTGTTTTTTTTTGCCTGAAAACCGTAGAACACGGTAATTGCCGTAGCATTGGCAACACTGAGGTAGTCTCACGACGGCGCACGGGCGCTAAATGAGAGTTCATTTGAAATGTTCGTTACTTTATACATCAAAACTCAGACGGAGCAAAGGAAACAAACCCTTATTTCATAGACGTCAAGTTTGACGTGAATTAGCAAAATTTTGGATAAATGGTGAAAAATTTACAAAAATGTTTAAATTTTTTTTGAGGTTTGGTCGATATTTATGCGGATTTCCTTTTTAGGAATTAATCTTTATTATTTCTATTTTATTAGAGTATTTTTTTTACTCATTAAAATCTCCAAATTATTGAGATATTTGGATCGTAACTCGGCCTGTTTTCGTAGTTTTCACGGGAGGAGGGTACGGAAAACCAATTTTATTGTATGAAAAGTATGATAATGAAGAATGTTCACTAATTTAGAATTTTATTTAGCTTTTATTTATTTTAAATTAGCTCTACGCATTAACAGAAGAAAATAAAAAATACGTGTGAAAGAATTATTTTGATAAGTCAATTAGTTTCTGAGATATGGAATTTTAAAATGAGCGCGCGACGCGGGATTTCACCGGCCCGGTACTCGATGCGATGACGTCATGTTACACCGCTCGCTCAGTCAATCGCGCTCACAGAACAAATACCCTGACGGGTCGCGCTCTTCTGTACGTTTCCCTAGAAGATTATGACTTTTTGGTTTTTAAATATCCAATACAAATACTAGAAAATCATGTGTTATACCAAAATGTAAAAATACAACCACCAGTCCACCGGAAAAGTTGATTTTTCTCGTTCCAATGGATGCCCAAATGCGAGAGAAATGGATAAAAACTATGAAGGGGTTGGATCTATTTAGAAATGAAAGCAAAGTTTAATGCTGTGAAGATCGTTTTGACGTAAGAATAGTGAGAGTCTACTATGAACCTAAATATTATACACTTTTGTAGTGTGCAGTTATTTGATACCCCAGCGCAACCGCGGTTTTACCCGCGCGTAGCGTTTTAATTATTTTGCAAGGAACTCCTTATAAATTATCTGAAATAAAAGTAGTTTAAGTTTTTCCTTATAACATCCGCTATCTATCAGTGAAAGTCTCGTCTACATCGGTCCAGCCGTTTTTTTGCGGGGAAAAATATTTATTCTAAAATAAATGTAACGTATGTTACTCCTTATAGGTATGTACCATAAGCTAACTGAGAGTAAAAATCCTGTCAAAATCGTTCCAGCCTTTCGGAGATTAGCCGGAAAATTAATTTAAAAAAAAAAATATTAGCGTGGGCAAATCCTCGTAGCCCCGTAGGATACCCGACCATCTTGGGGGGAGCGACCAGATTATGCCGAGTGTCGCCAACCGTATATAGGTACTTTCATGTGCGTTTAATAAAAAGCTGTTATTTTGATATTACATAACAGACACTTAAATTTTATTTATTTGGATAAATAAAGTAGATTGTGTTCCTGCGCGTATTAGTAAGGTAGACAGAGCTCATTGAGGAGGGGGAAAGGTCGGTAACACGTGAGCGATGTTGCAAGCGTCTATATGGCTACGGTAACCGCTTACCATCAGGTGGGCCGTATGCTTGTTTACCTACTTAGTTGTATACAAAAAGAAAAGACATAAAAAAGGTTAAATACATCTATTCAACTCGCTGCATTTCCAATATAATCAATGTATTTTTTTAAATTTACTTAGAAGAGTATAAATAGGTATAGACAAACATTACTTATTTATTGTCTATAACATGAAACTTAAAAGGTTCAATAAGTACCTACTTGCGTTGCAGCTATAAAATCATTATTTTAGGTATATTAGACAGGCAGGAGAGTAAGCATTTGCATTCTTTCTTCTCGCTTTTCGGCGGCAACAGAATAATAACTATTCGTCGATAAATAATAAAACTTGTAAAATAATTATATGATTTGGACATCTTATTTAATTATATTGCTTTATTATATTACATTAATTATTAGATTCAATTTAAATTTATAATTTTGCATGCTATTCTGTAACGAAATGTGTAGACCTTATTTTAAGATTCCACCTAAATTGTACGACATTTCTGGCGAAATAAACAATTTCATTTCATTTCAACCTATTGTATGTAGATTTTACGGTTGCCCTTTTTCAAATCCATAAATCGAATCCAAAATACTTTCCACTAATAGCGTAAGATACCTACGTACCACCGCTAGCGACTAATATGAGTGGACGGAGCGTTGTGACATGACGTCACCCGCGGTCACGTGACCGTTAGTGAGCCTCGATATTTAGGGGAATTTAAAATGTCAGTAAAATCATAACTACTTGGTATTTTTGAACGAAACAAAAACTAATCTATTTGTATACATAATTGCTCTACTGTTACAAACTTTCAAGCCATTTTGCATACCTATTAACATTCCTCATTGAAAAAACTGTTTATACCAACTACAGGCAAAGGTATATTGGTGCCGATTCTGTTGGCACAAACTAAACTATTCCTAACTTAAATTTAGTTAAGTCCTGTCAAATCGACGTTTCCTATTCAGTTGGCGCACGATTAAACTAAAATTTAGTTTGACAGCACTAATATCGTTTTAGTTACTCAATTTAGTTAGGTGTGTAATTTTTCTATTCTGTTGGTCACGTTTTACGTCAAATTATGTCTAAAATTAGAAATGTCAAACTAAAATTAGTCGTCATCTAATTACATGTGGATTAAATTTAGTCCTATAGAAATGGTGTTGGAAAGTGGATATTTTGATCTGGATTATTCATAATTCTAAATATTTGCATATAAGATTAAGGACGAAGCAAGATAGGGATATGTTACATACGTCACTGGACTACAAAACGTGAACATCGAAGTTTTAATTTTATTTTTTTGTACTTCCAATGATATACCACTATAGTGCCACAAACTTATATGGCCCGGTGAGAATGTCCCTGTTATAGGGCCATAAGCTTATCTGGCCCGGTGAGAGAGTCGCTGTTATCGCTATTGGTGGAGCAAATAACCGATGAAACTAGTGTTTATATTCTCTTTGACCAATGGCGATTGACATTTCGAAATGGCGTCGTTAGTTCCTCTAATGACCACCGGGTCAGATAAATTTAAAGTGTTGATAGCTCAGTGGTAGTGACGTCGGATACTGAGACGAAGATCCCGGGTTCGAATCCTACAATGAGCTTGAGCTTTCAATGATGGAGAACATCGTGAGGAAACCATAGCATGGTGGTAGGGTACTTTGTAGTACCCGCCTGGCTTCCTACAACCCTCAAGTTGAAAATCTGTCGCCAAGCACCTTTCGGTGTGTTCCGATAGCCGCACTTGAGAGCCAGTTCCTTCTAGGCTTTGTGTGCTTACCCCCTTCGGCCGCATCATCACTTACCATGGTGAGATTGCGGTCAAACACAGCCTATAAAACAGTAAAAAAAAAGTTTGTAGGACTATAAGTAGTTTGTAAAATGGGTATTTCAATGACATCACAAATTCACAAGCGAATCATAAAAAATGGACTTAATAAAACTTGCTTTGCATTTATAAGTGGTTGCGGCTATCGCTGATTCGTCGCAAAGCTAATAACTAAAAGGACTTTTTGGCAGGAACTTGCAGAATGACGTTGCGTTTTCATTTTTATTTTCATGAATGCTTGTATTTTGAGTTTAATTGTGTATTTTCGGTGGTATTTCACCCAATAAAGATCATCCATGTGCACCAGTGAAGTGAAATAAATTATGTGTATCGTGACTTCGTGACTTTTCAAGTTTACCACCATTGTAGTAAAACATGACTTTTATGGACGGTGACTGACTGAGGACTGTGTAAGTGATAATTCTTGTGACTGGAAATTATAATATAACTCGACACTGGCAGAAATAAGTCTTAATTTGGATTTGGTTGCCAAACTTAAAATTAAGAAGAAGAAACTACTGAAACTCGACCACCACACGGTCGAAATCGACAAAACAGAATATTCAAAGAAATAACATCATATGAAAAGACTGTATGGTTGAATACCCTTGCCTATCCTATTAAGGATTAAAAAACTACTACACTAGGTACTAAACTCGCCAGGGTAAAAATATATTTATTAAGCCTATATTCCACAGGTAATCAAGATATTCAACATACTTTATTACGCGTTATTGGAAAAGAACACAAATATATACGCTTTTCTTGCCATTATTATATATTTTTTAATGATATTTATGAACTAAATGTTTATTTTTAATTATTCTTCCATTAAAATTTATATCATTCGTTCATTATTTTTATTTGCTGGTAGCACTCATCAATTCAATTTAGGACCTGTCAAAATCAAAATTAATCCTGTCATTTCTAAATTTAAATTTAGTTCGATGCATTGAATTATTACGCTTAGAAGCGAAGTATCGAACAAAAATCCTCGCGACTCGTAGGCCACTTGACAACCAATGTGTGCGTGAGTACCATATAATTACACTCGCTGACACGCACACAAGCGCACGAGTAATGTTGCAAGCTAAACGATTTTTTTCGGTAAAATTAACCTTCCGATACTAGTGAATGAAATTGGAAGTAAGTATTCATAAAATTAATTAAATAGTTTAAAATGTTCTGCGTCTTAGATAATTTATCATAGACAGGTCTGTTATTTATTTATTACTAGTTTAATGGTTATGTTTCATAGTACTTATGTCGGGTATTTTAACATAGTAAACCAAGACAATGTGCAAAGCTATGAACGATCGTACAATTTGTAGTAGGTATTATTGGTAATGATAGGTTTCATATATGATAGGTTGTATAGAAAAAGAAGATTAAGAAGTATGTAAGTATTTAATTATCATTATCGTATAAAAGACGAGTAGCTATACATTCTTATAATATCTAACTGAATCTATACTAATACAATAAACCGGAAGAGTTATTTGTTTAAACGGGTCAATATCTGTAAAAAAAAAACTACCTGTAAAACTACTACTGTGTAAAACTACCAGTCTGATTCGAAATTATTTCACTAACATGAAGCTACATTATCCCGAGTATTATAGGCTACTTATCCCAAGAACGCGGGTGAAACCGCGGGCGACAGCTAGTCAGTTATAATAGCTATAAGTAAAAGAAACAACTTATCGGACTCAATTACTTACTCTACTTCCTACTCTAACAAAATCGGTATCTATTAAGTAAAACAACACAAATTTCGCACACAAACAGCTGGCAACACTTTGCTCGAAATCGGAGTGAAGTATTTTTATTTTTGAATTTTGTTATTTTAGATGAATTACGCAATAAAATTAGTGGCTTATCTGTGGAATATTACAACAGAATTCTAATCTTTCTTCCCTGATGAATTATGACACAATTTTACTGCACAAACCGTCATATTTATTATTTTTCTGAGAGCTCCACTCACTAAAACGCCAGTCAGTACACTGACAGCGCGGCGGTCATTTGGAGCCATTATGGCTCCAATTGAATGGATTATGTTTCGCGCGTGTACTTTGTTTCTATGTGTAATAATTCAATGGTTCGATGTGACAACAGAATAGCTTTTAAATAAAACTTAATTAAAATAAGGTCAATTTTAATTTAGTTTAGTTTAGTTTGATGTACAACAGAATCGGCACCATTGAAGCATTAGGTACCCGCAAAATTTGGCAAATTTCAATGGATTCATCGGTAAATGGATCGGAACACAGCTAATTTCTCAATATTTTGTAAATACGTCCTTAAGAATTATGTAGCTTTATATCTTGTCTAATTGAGATTCAAAGTTAACACAATAATATCAACAAAAAAAAAACATATTTGATAAAAACAAGCTCATTAGTAATTATTAAAAAAGTAACTAAAAAGTTAAAAATTATTTTACTTATCACTGTCTCAATTTTTCAAATAAAAGCGTGTATGTTGAAAGTTTGATGAACAAAAATCAAATGTTCTTTTTTTACTTTGGATTTACAATGACGTCACTTTCCTACTTATTGTATTTCGCTCATCGAGCCCTTGAATATTTGATATCCATATCATAGGGGTTCTAGGGGTTAAAGTCCCGACGAAAATTATCTCACTTTGTGCTCCGCGGACAATATGGCCCCTCGTTTGCACAGCCCTTTTAGCGTTGCAGCCTCATTATGGTTACATTTAACCTTTTTAGTAATAATTATATTACCAAAATCTATAGGTACATTACTACTGTGCATTACTATTACATTACAATCAATGTGTCGATTAAGGCCGGTCTACCTATAAGAATTTTCTGTCCGATTTCTGACGCCCGCCGCAGGAAGGCACTTTGCTCATACATTTTGTTCTAGACACCGCATAGTATCAGAGAATTCTAACGTGTCTAACGTCCAAAAATGTATGAGCAAGCATTCAAAATTTACTGACAGAAAATAGTAGGTATGCGGCCGGTCTAAGTACGATGTGTTATGCGCGTTAAAGGCGTAACGCACCTTCCGACGGTCGGTCTCCTACTTTCCTACATCGATACCGACCAGTATTAATAATAATTATGTCGATCCTGCCGCGCTACGCACGCTCCGACGGCAGAACGCCCCGCCTCCTAGGAGTCCGACGGTCGGAAGGTGCGTTACGGGTTTAACCGAAGTACAGTATTACCCAATTGATATGGCGCGTCGTGAATCTTCGTTCGCACAGAAAAGAAAGTATGGCACCGAAGATTAACGAAAGAATGCTTAAAACTTACAATCAAACTTAGATCACTACTATAATAAGGTTCATAATACACTGCAGCTGTTAGTTCCGTCTGACTCGCAAGTCACGCCCCTTCGCTAACATGGCGGCAGCTGCCGACCAATAGCATTACCCGCACTTTGAAAATGTATCTTCTGCGCAGGTACATCGGTAAGCCATATCAGTTGGGTACTACTGTACCACCGCTAAAAGTATAAAATGTAAAATCAGAAATCTGAAGGCCTACTCCGAAAAACGGTACGTATACGATAGCCCGATCATCATCGATTTTTTTCTTGCTTTTCTTTATTGGGATAAATTGCCGAGTGTGTATGTCTGGTTATTTTTTGCTTCTTTCAATCATATACCGTATACCGACGCAAAATGTGATGAACAGAATACAATAGAAGATTAATTACATCTACAACACTATACATAGAGGTGATTAATAAATAGTAAACGGTTTATAACCATGCGTGTGAGATAGAAAAGTACCTAATGGCTTTTATCATATTAAGCTTGAAAAAATCGTATTACACCCTAACACTACCTATCTCTTTAATATTAAATACTAGCTGTCCCCCACGGTTTCACCCGCGTTCCCAGGATTAAAAGTAGCCTATGTCCTTCTCCATAACATAGGCTATCTGCATGCCAAATTTCATGATGATCCTTTGAGTGGTTGAGGCGTGAAAGCGTAACAAACAAACAAACACACTTTCGCATTTATAATATCAGTTAGGATATACGACAATAATGTATTATTTCAATTTAGAATTATAATAGTATAGTGAGTCAGTATGTGTTTTGTCACTACCGAATTTTGATCAAAATTGGCAGAGATAGCTTGGAACTCCGAGATGGATATACTTATAAGCTTGAGAACTCGACGGGTGAATTCGCAGTAAGCAGCTATTCTATTATATAGAATAGCAAGAACGCGCTAATATGACCTGATTTGGTGTACCTGGAAGAGAAACAAGTCTTATATAAGTGTTTTGGGTGAGTCTATTAAATGTATCACGATTGGGACAGTACAGGAGTAGGTACAGCATGGCGTTCTTCAAAAAGGGTGTGACAAGATTTCTGCGGTTGAGACTCCCGGCGTTGCAAGCGTCCATAGGCCACGGTAACTGCTTACCTTCAGGCGAGCCGTATACTTGTTTGCAACATTAGTTGTATACAAAATAAAAATAAAACCATTATGAATGCCAGAATAGTATAAAATAACGATACGTGTGACTTAAGTAAATACCTAGTCAATTTTTTATCTTTTTCTGATCTGAATTATCTCTCTCTGGAACATACGTTCCGTAGTATCTATCGCATTCACTTTATTCAATAAGTAGCTTATCTTTATTATAATATCATTGAGTACATTCTATAATAGTAATTTTACCTATTGTTCACCTTTCTGTTACTCGTTTTGGTATATTCCAGTGAAAGTAAATCTTTCCTTGTAGTATACATATATGGCGCATATTGTTAGTGCCACGAGAAGAATCGATCCAATGACGAGACAAATGATGCCACCAACGTTTCGACTTGAGTTGAAAAAGTTATGTACATTCTCAGCTATCAATGTTCTTGGACCACTGTAGAGTGATGCAGGATATGCTGAAATGAATACTTTATCTAAAAATCATAATCCATACTAATATTATAAATGCGAATATAAAACTAATGAAGCGCTCGTGGTGTAGCATGATTAGCCGTTCTTAATCGATCGGCAAAGTTAAGCTACCACCGTCGTGGTCGGTACCTGGATGGTCGACCGCATAGTGGTATTTCAAATCGAGCGTTTCCGTGCTTCGGAAGGCTCGTAAAGCCGTTGGTCCCGGTTATCACTTAATTGTGATAGTCGTTAAGCTAGTTGGATGCCTCCTAGGCGGCTTGAAAAATTCCAATAGTAGGTTGACCACTAGCCTACCTCCACCGATCCGCAGTGGGCACGCGTGGTGGAGTATTGCCCATTCCCTTTCACCCACATTTGTGAAAGGAGGCCTGTGCTCGGCAGTGGGACATTATAGGCTGATGATGATTATGATGATGATGATGAATATTATACAGGCTCTGCTTAGTTTGGGATCAGAAGACCGTGTGTGAGGAATGTCCCAAGATATTTATATGGGAGCAGAAAGCATTTTTTTAAAGTATTTTTATATTTTACTAGCTGCCCGGTGCAACTTCGTTCGCGTGGTGCTACCCTACCCTACCCCACATCGACCGCAGCGCCATCTGCCTGGCTGATTTGTGAATCTAAATCATCCAGGGCGCCACCCAACTCGCTCGCTCAGACTGTGGAATGAGCTCCCCGCCGAGGTTTTTCCAATGGAGTACAGCATGGGGTTCTTCAAAAAGGGTGTGAAGCGGTTTCTTCAGGGTCGGCAACGCGCGAGTGTTACCCCTGGTGTTGCAAGCGTCCATAGGCTACGGTAACTGCTTTCCATCAGGCGGGCCGTATGCTTGTTTGCCACCTTAGTTGTATAAAAAAGCGGTCCAGCCGTTTAGGAGGAGTACAGTGACATACACACGTGCAGTAGAATTTTATATATAAAGATGTTATGAATCCTCGGAATTTAGACTTCTTTTTGGACCACTAGTAAGTATAAAATTCTTACCATATGTGATTCGCATAGTGTAGTTTCCCTTCGGAAGGCCATTTTTGTACGCTTTATCCGTATGGTTAATTCGCCACATAGGTTTTCTTTTCCAATCCGTTCTCATCCATGCAATGAATGCTTCATTCTGTAATAAAACAACCAATAGTCTCTTAAAAGTTTGCCCATTCCAAACTATATAGCCTATGTCCTTCTCCTTAATGAAAGGGAATGGGCATAGGCTATCTGCATGCCAAATTTCATGAGGATCCGTTGAGTAGTTGAGGCGTGAAGGCGTAACAAACAAACAAACAAACTCACTTTCGCATTTATAATAGTTAGGATAGGACTAGGTGTCCCCCGCGGTTCCCGGGATGAAATGTCCTTCTCCATACCATAGGCTATCTGCCTGCCAAATTTCATAATGATCCGTTGGGTAGTTGAGGCGTGAAGGCGTAACAAATAAACAAACAAACCAACCCACTTTCGCATTTATAATATTAGTTAGGAAGTTAGGATATATAACGTTTTATGAGTAAGGGCACGTTGTAAGGGGGGAGGTATGACGTTAACACGTTTAGTTCGCAGTGCTTACTTGTTGCACGCGTGGTCAATGTTCCGTGTTTTTTGGACATACAGTTTTGAACTGCGCATGCAAGACAGAGCGTGTAGCCGGAATTTTATTTGCTAAATTAAGTGTGCTATGTTCTTTGATTAGGGTTATAAATAATATTTTTAATGTGGCTCATTCACATTCCTGCATACCTACTGGACGCCGCGCCGTCGCCGGTGCCGTCAGGTCGTCCCGGGACTGTGTATGGCTTTTCATGTACCACGGCGGCCGATAACATGCGATGGTTGCCCGATACATCCTGCTAGCTCCGCCCAAGGAAGGAACTGTGCATACAGGACTATGAATGAGCCACTTAAATGTGCCGGTTAGCAGCCGACCGCATGCAGCAGCAGCAGCAGACGACGTCGTCGCGACACTACCGGTTTCTATGTATTAATGAAATACCTTCCGTTGCTAGCAACACGTCGCCTCCATAGTAATACATAGGAATGAAAGAGAAAGAAGTAGTGTCGCAACGACACGTCGTCTGCTGCTGCTGCATGCCTTGAGTTGCTTGCTTGTTAAGTCACTTGGAAGTGTTGCCGTTACCTAGCCACACTATTCTTGCAATGACGACAAGCTGAGCACATACCTCGAATCCATTATTAGATCTGGATTTGTCAAGATCCCAAACAGGCCTCTGCCAGCTTTTAGGTTTTGTGAAGTTCTTAAACGCTGAAATCATAATAATTTGAGGCCATTTTATTAACATCTCTGATACGAAGCATAGCATGCAGCGAATTTTTTTTTCACAATACTATAGGAGACACACACTGTTTATTTTTATACATGGGTGTGTGACGTCGTGTCGTGTATAGAAATATAATTTTTAAACATTCTAGATTTATTAAATGTATTCTTTCTTTTTAAAAATAAGTAAAACTGCATTCGTAGATTTTTGTAAAATCGCCTGCTTGAACATTCTGAATTGAACCCGCTAAATGTTAACAACACTGTACTTATTTATATTTTTTATGATATCAATAAAAAGGGTCAATCATTAGATAAGGATCAATTCTTTCTACATAACACAGCTACTTTGGAGGCAAGACCGTGAACTTTTTTAATTATGATGTTTCCGGACCCTAAATTATGTGTGTCAATTAATTCTTGATTTATTATTCTTGTTAGTCTTGTATATATGGATAACTGTGTCTGTAATAAAGATATTTTATTTAAAATAATATGCAGTTGTACCAAATTCTAAGAATTGAATGAATTCTTTCCAGCAAATTTTTCTATCTATAATATTCAAAGTACATTCCCTGCGTGCGCCAAAGCCGTGATTCGTCCTGTATACGTGATACGTGAACGTGATGCTTTAAAATGTCTAAAGGTGCGTGGTTTCACGACCATTTCACATATTAATTTACACCCTAATTCTAACGTAATAAAGGCGCCTACGGACTTTCGATTATAATTCTCATGATAATAAACATTATAGATTGATCTGTGGAGTGGACGTGGCTTCTGTGAACCCAAAATAGCTTACCAATCTCCAAAGAATCACCCGGCGGATTGTGAAATCCTTTTTTGTCTTCCTCCGAAAGCATTCCGCTGGTTAGAGAGGGTACATAGTCATCTTCTGATGTTATTAATAATAATGTATCTAAAAAAGACAATAGGATAGGTATAATAACACATAAAGGGTATTTCTTACCCAGTGCATAAAAGGAACTTATAATTTCGTTTAAATCTGTAGTTTATTATCCAACTGACCCGGAAGGAGAATTATGTTTTTCGAGTGTAGGTATGTCTATTTCTTTGGCATGCTCTGCAGCTTAAACGGTATTAATACGGTATATTATTTTAATATGGCGTCTACAAAAAAAAAGAGGAGGGGGGAATAAAAACAAAAATTTCGTAATTATAACATATGGGTATCAATGCGGGGAAGACCGTACAGTAAGAAATACGACGAATTCCGAATAGCTACAAAGATCGCAGCCGGGTAAAACTTCAGTTTATAAGGTAAGCTTTTCGATTATCGGGGTGCTATCTTTGTAGCTATTCAAAATTCGTCGTATTTCTTACTGTACAGACTTACCCAACCGGACGGTCTTCCCTGCATTGACCTTACTTAGATTATTGGTTTGTCCCCGACTTTCATCAAGAATATTCAAGTTATATGGGGACTTTTTGGCGGGAACTTGCAGAGTGACATTGCGTTTTCATTTTTATTTTCATAAATTCGTGTATTTAAGTTTTATTGCATATTATCGGTGGTATTTTATGCAATAAAGATCAATCCATGTGCACCAGTGAAGTGAAATGAATTATGTGTATCGTGACTTTACATGTTGTCTCAAAAAGTCCGTGTAATGTTCGTCCGTCATTACGACATTGGACCCGTGCGAAGCCGGGGCGGGTCGCTAGTCTTATAGTATTTAGTGTAATACTTACCATTAAACATAGAGTCAGCGATAGCACCACATGGAGCTATCGGCATTCTTCCCGTTGAAGTGTCGACGTATCTGAAGTCTCCACAATCTGACGAGGGTTCAAGCGAGAGTTCACCAGCTAATTGCTTGTTATCTCTGTTGAGATTCAAACGTACAAAGGAGTCAAAGTAATGGTCAATGGAGTAATATAACTATATTAGTACTGGTGTACGCCTTCAAATAAGAACGCTCGAGGAACCGCGTCTCTGGCGTTTTTTTTTTATACGACTAAGTCGGTAAACAAGCTTACGGCCCGCCTGATGGTAAGCGGTTACCGTAGCCATATGGACGCTTGCAACACACGAAGCATCGCTCATGCGTTACCGACCTTTCCCCCCTCCCCTATGAGCTCTGGTGACCTTACTACTTACTACGCGCAGGGACACAACTTTACACAACATAAAGTTATTTGGCTGCGGTATTCTGTAAGGTGGAGGTATACTTCCCCAGTCGAGCTGCTCTTTGAGCGAATAAACGCTATGCTCTACCTCTCTTAAACCTCTTCTACCAGGAAGTGGCATACAATACTGGGAAATATGTAGTACACCACCCGCAAAACAGTTCACTGAACGGCTCTATCTACCGCGTATCTTTGGTGGTAATCTTAACAAACACTATTAATTCATTTCATCAAATCAGGGCCCAACAATGGTCGTCGTCAAACCGCGTCATTTGACGAAATCATGAATGGTGTTTGTTACGATTACCATCAAAGATACGCGATAGCCTGGCTTTAGCTATGATAACATGAAGAATCTATCAATATTAGAAAATTAAAAGTAGGGTTGGCGACTGTTAGTTAGTCAATTAATTGAACAGTACCTCTACCATGAGTTTTCTACTCTAACGTAATCTACACACGCTAGCGACTACTGTGAATATTTTGTATGACGAGCAGCGCCTCTAGTGGATACCTTTGGAAGCATTTCATACAAAATGTTTCACCGTAGTCGCTAGCGTGTGTAGATTACGTTAGTGTAGAAAACTCATGGTAGGGATACTGAATGATCTTTATAAAGAAGGCTACGGATACATATACATAACATACCTATATTCAAGAGAGGTAAGGTGAATGGGGCGAAGATCGTCCGGTTGGGTATGACTGTACCGTAAGAAATACGACGAATTCTGAATAGCTTCAAAGATCGCAGCAACATAAAACTTCAGTTTAATAGCTTCATTCTTCGAATATCGGGCTGCTATCTTTGTAGCTATTCAGATTCGTCGTATTTCTTACCATACGGTCTTACCCAACCGGACGGTCTTCGCCCTTTGACCTTAGTAATGATAGTAATAATACATACCTTGATTTAACGTAACTTTCATTATTTTGCATGAATGTCTCCAGTTCGTAATACATAGTGACATTACCAAGTAAATCATTATGTATTTCAACTTTTTCTTTACAAATACATGGTGATATCGAGTCGGTGCACCTGTTGATATCCTTATCTGGGCATTTTGAGTATTCTAAAAGTACAGTAGAATCCACACGTACCTATAAAGATGAAAATTGCAATTAATTAACTGAACATACACGGTTTAAATATATGTATATCGTTTTACAAAGAGTATAGTGTCTCTATATGAGCAACTAGCTGTCCCCCGCGGTTTCACCCGCGTTCCCGGGATAAAAAGTAGCCTACTAGTAGTAGTAGTAGTATACTTGGGCATAATGTAGCTTCCTATATGTGAAAGAATTTTTCGAATCCGATTGGGTTATGAAAAATGGGATTCGAAAAATTCATAGTCCCATAGATATATAGTATACCTTTTGGCCACGAAACCTTAACAAAAACAAAGTCGTAATACGTACCTCGTTACATGTGGTTATTAAAACAATTCCAGTTATTAAGATCACTACGTCCACAATGGATAAAACTATAAAAGCATACAGCTGCCAAGGTTCTAAAAAAGAAAAAAAGTATATAAAATAAAAACATTCGCGCTCTTCCTTTTTTAAAGTCAGTTAAAAATAGTCATCATCAATAAAAATTTTAGGAGTATTTTTCTCGGCATTTTACAAACTGCCTCGGCATTTCACGAACGCTCGCTGTATTGCAAAATGCCGAAGGCAAATCGATGATGCTTTTCATCGTATTCAATTCGCCAAAAGTCTTATGTTAGAGTAACCATGATATTAGGTTAAATTAAATAGATGTGTGATATGTTCTTTTTTATTCATTGAGCAATTATTACTAAGTATAGAGAAGCTATCATAAGCAAAGGTTATGTCCCATTGTTTTAGAGTCAACTAAAGTTCTCGTTAGCGCTGAAACAATTATTAGTCGTCTAAGTAGACAGTAGAAACACGTAGCGCTATCAGAACACTTTTAGGAGTATTTTTCTCGCAAACACCGTGATTTTCACGGCGCTTACGCGTTTCTTTCATCGTTCTACAACAACAAGTATGGCCGGATGGCCTCACTTGAACGGAACATAGTTGTGATGTGTGGCGTCTTCTCTATAGTAATAATAGCTCAATGTTTTTATTATGTAATGTTTAATCTAAAGAGATATCAGATTGGAAAGCTATTATATAACTATTATATAGCTATACCAGAACCGACTCGAGGCACTCCAAACACTGTTGGTTAGGTTAGGTTAGAACTGTGATAATACCGTGCGCGAGCCGAGCGAGTGAAGCGAGCGGTGAGTATGAGTACGTAAAATTCTAGTTATATTCAAAATTCTATTAATGAAAGCGCTCAGTACCTTCTGTCCTTGCATTAAACGTGGTTTTTTGCAGTTTACGTCAAAATGGTACCATAAAAGTATTATATTATCATTTGATACCCATATTGTTATAATAACGAAATTTTTTTTAATACCCCCCCCCCCTCTTTTTTATTCGTAGACGACATATAAAAATAATACACCCTATGTCACTCCCAAAGTTAAGACGAATCTAACGACACCTCATATGTTTAAATCCATCAAGCCGTTTAGGCTGCAGAGCGTGCCAAAGAAATAGACTACATACATACATACACTCGAAAAACATAACCCTCCTTCCGGGTCAGTCGGGTAAAAAGTAAATATAGGTACTTACTAAGTGTAGCAAACTTACTTATATTATCTTTTAGTGCCATGTCAGCAATAGGCACTTAATGTGACACTTTCGCAATCTATCTGAAAAAAAGGAAAATATTGTGATTAAAATGAAGAATTTTGTTTTTGAATGATATTCATAAATAATCTAAACTCTCAAGCATCGATTACACTGAACTACATCTAGTTCACTAGGTGGTGAAACATCTAGGGCACTACGTATATGGCATTCTATCTACACTGCACTACATAGAAAGAAACCCAACTCAGTCAGCGACCTCATAGCGTCCCATCGTCGACCATGGCACCTGTGTTTTCGTAAGTGCAAAAATCGGTATTGCTCTTGCTGTAGGTAACAGCGGGAATTACTAATCGTAGAAAAAATATTGGGTCAAGCAAGCAGTATCTGTTATTGAGAAATAAATGGAGTAACATGAATATTTTAGAATTTTTTGATCCAGATGATTTCAGGAATTATCTCAGAATGAATATTACACAATTAGATCATTTATCAAATTTAGTGTCAGTTTACATTCAGAAACAAGATACAATAATGAGAGATAGCATTACGGCCAAACAGTGATAAATGATTTCTTGCGACAAGAAACTCATATCATGATCTTAAGTTCAGCTCTTTAATATCAAAATCACTTTTATACATTTCCAATAACACTAAAACATGATGTTCGGTTGAGTAGTTGAGGCGTGAACATACAAACTCACATTCGCATTTATAATATTAGTTAGGATATTGCTTCGAAAATAGCAATAGCTTTTTGGGGAGGTGAGAGTGAAACGCTTGGTTCAAGTATTCAGAATGGAATGAATTTATTTACAAAATGGCCCTAATTATATACGATATTTACATGCTAAAATAATAATAACGTAGCGAGACGAACGACCAATGAGCGCGCTGAATGTCTCGCTCTTTTGACATCTCGCTCGCACAGTAATTGAAAGGTCATGGCACGGTCATGCGCGCATGCGCGGCCCGCGCGCTGTGTATAAAAATAGCGGCGCTAGCGGGGCCGCATCCATTTTGCCGCAGTCGCCGAAGGGAACGGAAGTGTTGCTCGGAGCTTGCAGATGTGAAGATGGTGATGTGATGAAGTGAAGTGCTGGTGTCCAAGTCACGAAGATGAAGTGCAGTGTTTCGGTGTTGTCGTCAACTTCGTCAAACGCATACTTGTTTCTCCTGCGTGGCACATATTATTGCATGAATGTTTCTTTCGAAACACGCATGCTATTGTTTCTGTTTGTGCATGATGTCAAACATGGTGAAAAGGTTATGGTGAAATATACTGGGGCTGACTATCTTGAGTTTTATTTTCCTGTCTTGAATTAAATGTTCTTTCTTGCATATTGTTTCATTTATATATCCTGGTAATGTGGTACGTTTTGAGGTAAAGGTAAAGGTGAGTATCTTGATGTTGCTATGCGGTCTGTGGCGCTACATGACTCCCCCCCTAGCGGAAGCGTACCGGCAGATTCACGTTGCGCCCATGACGTGTAGTTTTCAAAATTGGCTTCTGTGAGGTAACTTGGTTCGGTGGTGATGCTGGTACGGTAAGGTTATTTGGTGTTGATGGTAATGCATCTGAATTGTCTTCATCCTCATTATCTTCATTGATTATGTAGGCTGGTTTCAATCTGTCAATTGAAATAGTAGCGGAGCGCCTCTCAGGCAATTGTAGAGTAAACTTCTTGCTATCTCGCTCTAGTACTTTGTAAGGACCGTCGTAAGGTGGCTGTAGTGGCTTCTTTACGGCGTCGTTTCTTACGAACACGTACTCGCAGGTTTGTAGGTCTTCATGTACAAATATTGGGCGTTTGTTTCCGTGCCATGTAGTAGGTAGACTAGGTTTCAGTGCGTTTATAGTGGCACGCAGCTGATTCACGTAGTCGTAGTCCATGTCGTTGTTGCTAGGCGCGTTGATGAAAAAATCGCTAGGCAAACGCAGACAATGACCGTATGTGAGTTCGGCGGCGCTTGTGCCGGTGTCGGTGCGCGTCGCGGCGCGTAGTCCCATGAGTACTGTAGGTAGCTCGTCGATCCACGTTGACTGTTCGGATAGGCGAGACTTCAATGCAGCCTTCAGTGATCTGTGCCAGCGTTCTATCATTCCGTTTGACTGTGGGTGGTACGGAGTAGTACGTGTAGTCTTGATTCCCATGATGGTCATAAGCTTGGCGAACAGCTGGCTCTGGAACTGTCTTCCTTGGTCACTCGTAAGTACTGTAGGCACGCCAAAACGAGTTATCCAATTCTCATAGACAATCTTCGCGACGGCCTCGGCGGTGATGTTGTCGGTAGGTATTGCTTCCGGCCATCTCGATACTCTGTCGATCATTGTAATGAGGTATCGATGACCTTGTGGTGAAGTAGGTAGCGGTCCGACGATATCTATATGTACGTGATGAAATCTCTCTGTAGTTGTTGGAAATGAAGAAATACTGCTCGTCGTGTGTCGTTGAACTTTGCATTGTTGACATCGAATGCAGTGTTTTGCCCAATTTCCGACGTCTGCGTTCATAGAGGGCCAAAAAAATCGCTGAGACATAAGTTTGCGTGAAGTACGTATCCCTGGGTGGCTTATGTCATGTACGGCGTCGAAGGCGATTTTTCGATATTCTTCAGGTAGGTATGGTCGAACGTGTGACGTAGAAGTTTCGCAGTAGATGGCTGTTTGAGATTGCGGTAGAGTAACTCGTTTCAGTGATAAGTTACTTTGGTTGTTGAGTTTTTCAAGTATAGCGCTGTCTCTTTCTTGTGCTTTTGCGATTTCTTCATAGTCCAACGATGACGGGCAGGCAATCGACTCGATTGGAATGCGGCTGAGTGCGTCGGCGACAATATTCTGTGACCCACTGATATGACGGATGTCAGTGGTGAATTCGCTGATAAAGATGAGTTGTCGTGCACGGCGTGGAGTTTCTGTCGCAGATGGTGGTTTTTGAAGAACGAAGGTAAGCGGTTTATGGTCGGTGAACACGATGATTTCTCGGCCTTCGAATGTTTTTCTAAAGTGCTTGATTGCCATGTAGATAGCGAGTAATTCTCTGTCGAATGTACTGTAATTCCGTTGTGCATCGGAGAACTTCTTTGAAAAATAGCCCAGTGGTTGCCATTTTTCATTGACGTATTGTTGTAGGACGGCTCCCGCACATTTGTCAGACGCGTCGCAGAAAATGGCTAGTGTTGCACTGTGTGACGGGTGAGCGAGCAAAGTTGCGTTTTGAATTGCAACTTTACACGCCTCGAACGCCTTCGTTGATTCTTCGTCCCACTCTATAATTGTTTTGTCTCTCTTCTTCCCGTTGTGTAGGTATGCGTGGAGAGGTGCTCGAATAATGGCTGCGTTAGGTATGTGGTCACGGTAGAAATTAATCATGCCGAGGAAACGTCGGAGTTCTTCTATGTTTTTCGGTTTCGGGTACTGGCTGATTGCTGTGACTTTTTCTGCAGGCGGTTTGATGCCTTCTTTGTTGACTGTAAAACCCAAAAACTTGACTTCTTTTTGACCAAATATGCATTTTGAGGGGTTGATTGTGATTCCATTTGCTTCTAATCTTGATAAAACTGTGCGGAGGTGCTCTTTATGGCAGATTTCGTCAGAACTAGCCACCAGGATGTCATCAACGAAGGAAAAAGCATAGTCGAGTCCGTGGAGCACTTCATGAATGAATCTTTGAAAAGTCTGTCCGGCGTTCTTCAAACCTGGGCACATGCGTGGAAATTCGAATAGTCCCATTGGTGTTATGATTGCAGTCTTCTCTATGTCTGCGTTCCGGACATTCACTTGTTGATAGGCTCTGTTGAGGTCGATGGTGCTGAAGATTTTTTTATTTGTGAGCTGTGATGTGAAATCTTTGACTCTCGGGATTGGATAGCGGTCGGGTGTTGTGACGGCATTCAGTCTTCTGTAGTCACCGCAGACTCGGAGATCGCCATTTTTCTTTGGTACGATGTGCAATGGTGATGACCACGGGCTTTTGCTTGGTCGGCATAGGCCTTGCTCAATCATATTTTCGAATTCTTTTTTCACTTGCTCGTAGCGATGCGGTGCGATCGGTCGGGCACGGCAATGAATAGGTGGCCCAGTTGTTTCGATGAAGTGTTCTACAGCGAGTTTCGAGCTTAAGTTCATTGCAGTCAGCCGTGTAGTTCCAGGGAAATCCGCTAGGATGTCGTGGTAGGATTTCTGCACGTCGATGCTTCGTACTGTTGGAATGTTTGTGGCCTTTACAAATGAACTTGATGTTAGATTTGTTTTGCCGTCGATTAGTCTGCGATTTTTGATGTCGACGATGAGCTGATGGTACTTCAGGAAATCTGCACCGATGATCGGTTTGGTGATGTCTGCTACTATAAACTTCCATTTGAATGGCCGCCTGAGTTTCAAATCCAGTTCCATGGTTCGTTCTCCATAGGTGGGAATAACTGTGTTGTTTGCAGCGTAGAGTTGAAAGTCTAGTGGTTTTAGCGCTTCGCCTTTTCTTCGAGGTATGACTGAGATGTTTGCGCCAGTATCGATGAGGAAAGTAAGGCCAGTCTTCTGATCGGTGACAAATAGGCGGTATGAGTATTCGCTTATGCCGGAGTCCGCCTCATCCAGCATAGCATCTAGTTTTCCGACGTTTGGTTTTTGAACGAACACGGCGTCGTGCAGAGTCTTGCGTTGGCGCCAAAACGACGGTGGTAGTAGCAAAAAGGTGGTGGTGTTACGCTGCGCGTGCGGGTGTTTTCTCGGCTTGGAGAGCGGTTTTGCTGGTATGGTGGACGTCTATAATACGGCTGTGAGTCATATCGTTGTGGTTTTGAATTTGATGATTTGAGAGCAGCGACTTCCAGCGATAGTTTTTTAATTTCTTCCATCAATAACTGCGTGTCTGTGTGCGTGGGCGGTGCTGACACTGCTGCAACTTGCGTGCTGGAACTTTCCATGATTCTGTCAGCGAGCAGTGCCAGTTCGTTGAGCGCAGCCTGTGACTTGAATGTTTCGCTGACAGCAAGAACAGATCGGACGTGTGATGGGAGGTGGCTGGTCCACATGAGGCGGAGCGTAGAGTCTGGGATCTTATCGCGAGCAAGGTTTCGCATCCGTCGCAGCAGTTGTGACGGTTTCTGATCCCCGAGCTCAACATCGTGGAGTAGTTTTTGGAACTGCTGGCTGTCTGACTCTTCATATACAGAGATGAGACGTTCTTTCAGGACGTTGTACATGTCTTCGGTCGGATGATATAGTAGGTCGCTAATTTGTTCGATGTCCATCTTGTCCAGTTGTGCGATTACCATCTGAGCTAGTTGTTTCTGACTCCGTTTCATGTCGTCGGTAGCGGCTTCGAAGCTAAAGAACCACAGGCTAGGCCTGTCACGCCAGAACTTTGGGATCCGCATGGAGAGGGCGATGCCAGCAAGTTCTTGATGTGGGGCAGCAGGAGCAGGAACCGAGGTGGATTGGTCTTCCATCATCTGGTTTGCTTGGTCTGTCATCTTGATTTCTTAGCTTCTTCTTGTGTTCTGTTGCCTTGTAGGGGTTACCACTTTGGGGAGGTGAGAGTGAAACGCTTGGTTCAAGTATTCAGAATGGAATGAATTTATTTACAAAATGGCCCTAATTATATACGATATTTACATGCTAAAATAATAATAACGTAGCGAGACGAACGACCAATGAGCGCGCTGAATGTCTCGCTCTTTTGACATCTCGCTCGCACAGTAATTGAAAGGTCATGGCACGGTCATGCGCGCATGCGCGGCCCGCGCGCTGTGTATAAAAATAGCGGCGCTAGCGGGGCCGCATCCATTTTGCCGCAGTCACCGAAGGGAACGGAAGTGTTGCTCGGAGCTTGCAGATGTGAAGATGGTGATGTGATGAAGTGAAGTGCTGGTGTCCAAGTCACGAAGATGAAGTGCAGTGTTTCGGTGTTGTCGTCAACTTCGTCAAACGCATACTTGTTTCTCCTGCGTGGCACATATTATTGCATGAATGTTTCTTTCGAAACACGCATGCTATTGTTTCTGTTTGTGCATGATGTCAAACATGGTGAAAAGGTTATGGTGAAATATACTGGGGCTGACTATCTTGAGTTTTATTTTCCTGTCTTGAATTAAATGTTCTTTCTTGCATATTGTTTCATTTATATATCCTGGTAATGTGGTACGTTTTGAGGTAAAGGTAAAGGTGAGTATCTTGATGTTGCTATGCGGTCTGTGGCGCTACAGCTTCCTCGGTAAGAACAGAAATAAGTGAGTGGCATATAATGTTTTAAATAATTGTATATTTAGGGATGCACACCACTGACTGAATCTACATAACCCTGCTCAGAGGTTTTAGCAGCATCTGGCAGGATCCGAGAAAACATACAACCATACTGGCCATGTTTGACGAACTCTTTCGTAAAATGTTTATCAGTCTGAGGAGATTCCTTGTCAATTCCTACCAAGAAGTATTGGGGCGATAAATTAAAGCATTGTAGTTGATTGAGAATAATGGAAGCAATTGAAAGGGTTCGACAAATTTTGTTCGGAGCCAGGCCGGCCGACGTGCCAGTTGGTTAAGGTTCACCTTACGCGCCGCAGGTCGTGGGTTCGATTCCCACACAGTACATGCATTTGTGTGCATGAACATATCTGTATGTCCTGAGTCTGGGTGTAATTATGTATATTAAGTATGTATTTACAAACAAAAAATATTATATGTATTATATCAGTTATCTGGTTTCCATAGTACAAGCTCTGCTTAGTTTGGGATCAGGACCGTGTGTGAGGAATATCCCAGGATATTTATACTCAACAGGCGCTTATTATGTAGTCATTTTTCATGGTTATTGAATTTGTAATTTTTTTTTTCCTCTTTATCTGATATCGGCTCCTCAGCCATAATCGAGGTCAGGTCGGAGGAGCCGAGGTATCAGAGGTGTAGGTGTCATTCCATTAAATGACACCGTAGAGGGTAAAAGAAATTTAATTTCTTTGGTCTAGGTCCAGTATTTGCCATCTTTTCAGGCGCTTTACATTGTCGCTTGTGTTCAAGAGGTTTTTTGCCAATTCATTTATATGTTTGTTAAGTCTTGCTTTATATCTCTGGCTGTTGTTGCTGACTTCCTGCTTTACAGTTGGCATCTCCAGGTACTCATATATCTCTGTGTTTGTGACAAACCAGTGGGCGCTTGAGCTGTTTAAGTACTTCACCCGTTATTAGGTCAAAACCTGGTGACTTTTTATTTTCTAAGAGCCGTATAGTGCATACAAGTTCTCTTGGAGTAACTAGTGCAAGTGGTAGGGATAGCTGTTGGTCGCTGTTGATCATATCATCTACCTCTTTTTCGAAGTCCACCATAGATGATTGATTAGGGGTAAATACTTCGCTGAGGTGTTTTGCAAACAATTCGGCCTTCTCACTTCCGCTCCTGGCCCAAGGATCATTACAAGATTTCCTTATAGGTGGAACATAACTTAGTGGTCTTTTGAAGTTTTTTGTGATTTTCCATAAGGAGTAGTTGTCTTTCTTATGGGCCGAGAGTTTAGATATTTTTTCTTGGAAGATAGTAATCTGAGTTTCCCTAATCAACTCTTTAAGTTCCCTTGAGATTCTATTGTACTCTGTCCTGTCTGCATCTGATCTCGTCAAGTGAAGATGCCTTCTTTGTTTTCGCTTTCCTTCCAATTTGTTGCGTATTTCCAATGGGATGTTGACCTTGTTGGTAGGATTATTCAATACTGGAGTAGAACGCCAAGCTGCAACTTGTATTAGGTTTGTTATATAAAATGTTGCGTCGTCTAAGTCATTGTTTGTTTTAAGTTTCACTTTCAATTGAACTTCGTCTTCTAAGTACTCAGCGAAGGCACTCCAGTCTGTTTTGTGATTGTGTAATGTAGATCTTCGTGTTCTATGTATCGGAGTAACGCTGAATGTTGCTATTATGGGAGTATGATACGATACAGAGTCTAGTGATGATTCAACATCAAAGTATACATCAGACAGTCCTTTGACAACAAAAAAGTCCACAAGATCAGGCACCCTGTTGACATCCTTAGGCCAGTAGGTTGGTTTGCCCGTTCCTAGAGTCATAAGATTATTTTGATCAACACTCTTTTTCAGTTCACGGCCCTTTGTGGTCGTCAGTCGCGATCCCCAATGGGTATGCTTACAGTTCCAGTCTCCGCCGCTAATGAATTTATGTCCTAAGGTATTTGTCAAACATAGATATTTTTTTGCAAATAACTCTAACGTGACGTTACACTCGTAGGAACAAAAATTACTAGGATGTCCTAAACTTCCCAGTAATTTTTGTTCGTATGAGTGTCCCCAATCGATGTAGGTATATAGGTTTCAACGTGCGCCGCAATTAAAAAAAAAAAAAAATGTCTCCCGAAGAGAGTGCTAAAATCTTCAAACCCTTTAGAAATTTGATGTGGGAGGTGAGAACGAGAAACAAAACTACCAATGAAAAATGGAAATTTGGCTCGCGGTTAAAAAATATCAGTGACATCTACTGTTACAATAGGATGCGCGTCCCTTGCGAGAAATAATGGGTTAACTAAACTATTATTCTGATTCGAAAAGGTTGGAGAGTTTAGGAAATAAAGGATGGGATGAGTTTCGCACTTGGTTGAAAAGATACCTGTCGCAGAAGTATTGTCTCCACAGATGAAGTTTGACACATTCCACCTGCATCACATCAATAGGAGAAGACTACATAGCACCTAGAACTAAACACAATCTTATTGAACCAGATTGAACCTTAATTAACTAATCTATGCTGGATTAGTTGCAGTGATCAAGAAGGAATGATCCATAGTCCATGAGGCTATGTATAAGAGTGTTATTAAGTATGTATAAAGAAGCTTCTGAGCACAGACATTTAGATTTATATCTGTGCTTCTAGAGTATAAGGATGGGCTCCACACCATACACCAGATAAACATCGAAGAATGTTAATACCTCTTTCACATTTTTGTGCGATGTAGATAAAATGAGGAACTCCAGTCAGTCTTGAGTCCAAAATTATAAAAAATTAGACTCTTTGAAGGGGCAATGTATATGTTTCTATAACAAAGTACCCAAAGAAATTTAAAGAACTATCTGCGAATAGATTAAAAAGTTAATTTAACAAAAGTTATGTAAGAAAAAGTTTATTTAAAAGACAAGAACGCATCTAAATGAATTGTTCGCTTCACATGCTATTTTAACATAATTTCCTATTAATATTGTAAAATGTATTTTGAGTATATTAAAAAAAAACCCATGCTGAGGTTCTTGCCGAGTCTTCTCAGTTCAAGTGTATTTCGAACCGGGTGGTAGAATCAATAATTGCGATGTTCGTAAGTGCCTTTTTAGGGCCTACATTGAATAAACGATTTTGAATTTGAAGTACAAACCAGAATTTGTTACTCCACAAACAAATACACAGCAAAATTTATTATAGTATTTTAGACATAAACAAACAAAAAATTTACCAAAACTCTTAACAAATCCCTGTAACACGTGTACCATACCACCGACACTCGCGAAAGCAGAATCCCATCCCAAAGTTATTTTATTTTGTATAATGTCTGACTAATCTGTTTTCAGGATTAGAAGATATCGGTGACAGTTCACATTTTCCGGTTCACTCATACTACTTGCGAGTAACTAATATAATATTTTACAAAAAATATTTTAATTTCCATTTTATATCATTGCATAAATACAATATATATCGCTATATATAACTAAGAAACAATTTCAGCACATTAATACTATAGCTTGATAATTTTAAAAATTAAGAAATAGGATGTACTTAAAATACTTGCTGCATAAAACGGAACATTGACCTATAGTGATTGACAATGCTTGATCGACAGGGAAATTCAAAAAAGTATCGATATATGTTATATTGATTATTTTTGAATTGGTTTATCAATATCGAAATATTTTTAACTAGCGACCCGCCCCGGCTTCGCACGGGTGCAATGTCGTAATGAGGTGTCGATAGATTTTCGCGCCGTACCCTACCCAGCCCTGCCCCGCCCTGCCCTGCCCTGCCCTGCCCTGCCCTGCTCGGCCCTGCCCTGCCCTGCCCTGCCCTGCCCTGCCCTGCCCTGCCCTGCCCTACCCTACCCTACCCTACCCTACCCTGCCCTGCCCTGCCCTGCCCTGCCCTACCCAAACCTAACCTACCCTACCCTGCCCTACCCTACCCTACCCTACTCTGCCCTACCCTACCCTACCCTACTCTGCCCTACCCTACGGGTATAAAAAATAGTTTACGTCCTATTCTCAGACCTACTGAATATACACACAAAATCTCATAAAAATCAGTCGGAGGAGTTTTTTTACAAACACTGTTCTAATATTTACATTTTTAAACTCGTGATATCTTTCGAATGGAATGTCCGAATTGAATAATTCAAAAAGTTATACAAAGGTATTGAAGTAGTCTTGAATATGAAGTAATTTATTATGATAAGGATTAATACCAAGATACAAATATCGAGCTTTTTCTAGCGGCGGCATTTCAATTAAATTTTTACAATGAAAGAACACTTATTGTGGCATAACTATAATAGTTAGACATATACTGTCGCGACACTTTTTGTAAATAATGATGTGCTCTACAAAGTCGTAGTACATTATGTTATTCTATCATCAATAGTTTTCGCAGCGCACGCGATGAAAAGAATATTTTAGGTAATTTTTTTACACCTTGGGTTACATTATTGGAGTTTTAGTAAGGATCCCTAATTTTTTTGAAAATATAATATTGCCTATGTCATCCGGGGATAGTGTAGCTTCCCAACAGTGAAAGAATTTTTCAAATCGGTTCAGTAGCTTCGGAGCCTATTCAATGCAAACAAACAAACAAACAAACAAACAAACAATCAAATCTTTCCTCTTTATAATATTAGTTAGATTACCAAAAAATTTCGATATATCGGTACGATATCAAAGAGAGAGAGAATATTCTTACATTATTAGGTAAATATCAATTAACAAACATAATTTCTCATAAATCCTGCAATAATTATCTGAAATTAAGAACAACGATAATAGTACAGTATGATACATATGTGCAAAGTTGGTAATTACACACGAGGCGGTATTAAGCAGTAAGACAGTGAAGTTTTTGCCGTCACTTTTGACAGCGCTCACGGTGATATCAGTTTAGGGCATGGTCGGTGTGAGCGCAAGATGGCGCATGTCATGACGTCATCTATGACGTTTCACGGGACATCGTTAACTGTCATTATTCAATTCGGTACGGGTTTAAGCACGCTCAAATCGATTACAGCGATTACAGCGGTAATTCGGAATGCAGCCTAAGGGTACATTCCGAAATGGATAATATCGATCACAGCGATCACAGCAATAATTTGCGTACCGAATTAGATATCACGCTTATGACAGCTGAGAACTATCAACAATTCGGAACGCCCGTTATCGCGCTCACAGTATTCAAAACAGAACATTTGAGAATTTAATTAAAATCTGAATTATCAATGCACTAGGACTCCTTATATCTTTTATAAGTAGACTTGCAAAAAGGAATATCTGTTTTTTTTATTATTTTTCTCTCATAAAATCATAAAAAGTATCTTTGCCAAATAGAAAACCAAGAATCTTATTAGATTTTTGCCGTCACTTTTGACAGCGCTCACTGTGATATCAGTTTAGGGCATGGTCGGTGTGAGCGCAAGATGGCGGATGTCATGACGTCATCTATGACGTTTCACGGGACATCGTGAACTGTCATTATTCAATTCGGTACGGGTTTAAGCACGCTCAAATCGATTACAGCGGTAATTCGGAATGCAGCCTAAGATTCTTGGTTTTCTATTTGGCAAAGACACTTTTTATGATTTTATGAGAGAAAAATAATAAAAAAAGCAGATATTCTTTTTTGCGAGTCAACTTATAAAAGATATAAGGAGTCAGTGTTGCCAATGCAAATTTTTAGGCGGCCGTGTACATGAGGTAAAAAAGCCGTGTTTATATGGAAAAAGACCAACGGTGGGCCGTGTGACCGCTTAAAAAAGGAAAAACGTTTAATTAATGTCAATTAAATGTTTTTAACATTAAAATCCTAAACACACATTTGAATAATGTTTGCAATTCGCTATTCGTTTAAAAAAAATTACAACAATTTATAATTCGTTTACTTATTATTCCCGATCAGAAAGGTTAGTCCGATGTTCGATATTCGACAATCGTATAGCGCTGTTCCTCTCGAACTCCTGTCAAACAATATTGGGCTGGGACGGCACTATACGACGGTCAAACGTGCAGCGGAGTTACCCTTAGGTCCCCTATCATACTAACCCATCAATTAATTAATTAGGTAACGTAGAATTTGAAAAAATCCGTAGAATCTGCTACGGCCACAGGGATGCAGCCGTAGGCCGTGGATTTTGTGATTTTTTGGCCTGAAAGCCGGAGAACACGGTAATTGCCGTAGCATTGGCAACACTGTAAGGAGTCCTAGCGCATTGATAATTCAGATTTTAATTAAATTCTCAAATGTTCTGTTTTGAATACTGTGAGCGCGATAACGGGCGTTCCGAATTGTTGATAGTGAGTCCTATAGAATCAAAGCCGGCTAACTGACGTACTTTTGTAAAAACGAACTGAGTATAAGGCAATACTCAAAATGTTGAATACTTTCTAAAGTATTTTAATATCCATATTAGAGATGGCTATCTTCCATAGAAAATCAACTCAAAAGTAACAGATTAGTAACAAATCCGGCCTTCAGTAAAGATTCAATATCAAATATGGCAAACTGCTCGCTCAACCAATCACAGGCGTCCATTATTTTTGTGTGGTTTCATGGAAGTAACGTGTTTTAATTATTTTGTACTGTGTGATTTTATTGATTTATTAAAGTTTCTGCTGCTGAAGTTAAACAGATTATGTGAAATTATAACCATGAATTGTTACCCAACACCTGTGAATAATTGTTTTGGCCGAAAACGCCAAAAGAATCCAGATAAATGGAAAATAAATATAGCTAAAAGAATAAGGTGTGTACGTTGTGTAGGGTTCGCACTTTATTCTATATATTTTATTTTTGTTTATCTCGCGTATTTATTTATTTGTATTTATGCATTTGTTTATTATAATATTATTTTTGTTTCGTTTCAGTAGTGAACTGCTAAGATGTACTTTTGAAGATAAACATATTTATTTAAACAATACTGACTCTTCATTTTAGGGAGATTATGTAGAGGACCTACACCACTCCCACAGTTAAGATGAATCTAACGACACCTCATATTCTCGTTAGAGAGTACTATATTCCTTGCCTCATATCTTAGGCACCAGTACCCCTAGTGTAAAGAGTTGACGTTTATAAGCGCTTACTAATGCGTTTGCGTTAACTATAAAATGGGAGAAATTAATACCATGTGTATTCCGCTAGAGGCGCTGCGCCAATTCCTATATAGGAAGGTCGTAAACGCAAACGCATTAGTAAGCTTTTACTAACTTCAATTCTTTACAGTCGGATACAGACTGTGCCAAAGAAATAGACATACATAAATACTAACTCGAAAAACTTTTATTTTATGTTTGAATAAAACATAATATTTAGGTGTTTGAGCCTGAACGGCTTGATCCACCTTGAGATTACACCTTGCATTCTGACATTACTATACTGAAGTTCGTACGAATACCCATGCAATCGCCATGTTGATTCGTCACTCGCCTAACTTCAAGTTGATGCTATCATTTGACGTTGGCTGCGCGCTCGAGTGGTCAGTACGCTTTTGTATTCTGACCAAGACACACATCTGAAATAAAAGTAAGTGCAACATGACTGACTACCTACCACTATATTGGTGCATCTCATATCACCAATGCGATGACCTATGGCAATAATGAAATGACGCGTCCTTGCACCGTCGCATGCCTAGGATAACATTAAGTGTCAGTCTGACTCTGACACTTGTCATATCGCATGACGTCATATCAATATCGAACGTCGTATCTTATCATTCGAATATAGTATATTCGCCACAGGTTGTTTCGATTTGATACGCAGCATGTCGTTTCAAACTGATATGCCGCATGTCGTTTCAATATAACATGGCGTATGTCGTGTCAAACAGATACGGCGCATGTCGTTTCAATATAACACGGCGTATGTCGTTTCAAACTGATACGGCCCATGTCGTTTCATACTGATACGTAGCATGTCGTTTCATACTGATACGTAGCACGACGTTTCAAACAGATACATGACATGTCGGTTCAAACTAAATGTCGCATGTCGTACGCTTACGCATTTGTCGTATAAGTTTTGCTATCACTGCATAAGTTGTTCTTTCATTGCAGATGACATCGCTGACAACAATGGGTGACCTTGCGTCCCACCTTCCTATGGAAGGGGATCACACATTTTTCAGAGCGGTAGTCGGCATAGTAGAACAGTATTACCCAGAAGAATGGCGCTCATGGGTCGTACGAAACTACTCATTCAAAGAACTGTTCGGGAACACCATCTCTCCTGAAATAGGCAAAAAATTAAGATTTGGTATACCAACACTGGAACTAGTCCGCGTTTACCAACCCGACTCCTCCAGCGCTTCAGAACGGTCGTTCAGAGAATTAAAAAGAAAACTATTAGACTGGTCTTTCGGCAGAACTCTATTGTACTCGCCACATAACATAATGGAAAAAATACATTGCGAAAGTTACGATCCCTTTATGGACACCATTAAAAAACTAAGACCCAAGATTATATCCAGACATGAAGCTGCAGAAGTGCTGAGATCGGAAAGAGCCTTTTTACAACCTGACCATAACAGAGCGGAATCGTCCATTTCCGTGTCGTCCAGTGCCTCGAAACATACCTCTGAACGCCAAGAGGAACACTCTACACCTAAACGTAGGCGCACAACCAAACCTATTGCTGAAGACATCTATCTTCAAATAGTTGAGAAACAGAACGAAATGTTTAGAGAACTCCTCAATATGTCTGCCAAACAGGAAAACGCACTACGTTCAATCCAGGACAACCTGGAGAAACATCATAATGATGGACCTGCGGTAGACCCCAGCCCCAACGACTCTCTAAATCAATCATTTGCAGACAGTACACAAGACGACCAAAATGATTGCCTACCTGAATGCACAGACGTTTGGGCCCCTACTTCCGAAGCCTTAACTAACCAGCCACTCAATCAGAAATCTGGTATGTCGCTAAGACAACCAACTTCGGCGGAATCACTTAAGAAACAGATATCCGAAGCTCAAATAAAACTACTCGAATTACAGCAGTCAGATATGCACCTCATAGACTTCTCACCACAAATAACCGAATCTGAACAAAAAATCAATAAAGCAGATCCCTCACTTGCCAAACAGGGATCGGACTGCCAGAGGCTCGGCCTGGATACTTGGAAGCACATTAGATACGCTGAAGTGCAAAAACAATTCCAAGCCACCCCGGTTTTCACACCTCTGAAGGTTAATTCCCACCTGGCCCTAGCGACACCCTACTGGCAAAGCGTAACCGTGCTAGAGCGTTTCGATGGTGCCCTTGGCGCTATATGTCATGGCTTACTACAGCAACGAAAGACATTTCAAGAATGCTGCCAGAACATTAGCCCAGAAGCAAGAATCGAAATTAACAAAGAATTACTGGGACCAAATACAAAATTCAAAAAGATTTCTGACTCTTTACTCCAGTACACATGCGGAAGAAGAGCTGAAGTCATACAACAAAGAAGACAGCTCTATAAAGCTCCTAATAAAGTTCTTAATGAAGTATTGCACGATATTCCACCATCGGATACACACTTATTTAATGAAGCTTCCCTGAGTGAAGTAATAAAAGACCAAGGAGGTATCCACAAAGTGTTTCCCCCAGGGAAAAGAGAATTTACCACATCAAAATCGAACCAATATAAACCACGTAACAACAATTCTACACGCGACTCTAAGCAAAAAGAATCCTTTCGTAAATCCTTTAAAGGAGTCGCTAGAAGTCCAAGATTTCATCCATCAGATAACAAGCAACAAAACAACAACAAATATCCCGGGAAACCCGTCAAAAAATTCTGACTCATTCCGGGCGGGATGTCTTTTCAACCACATACATATATAGCAAAATCTGGGAGCTCCACAAACAATTCTGTCAATGATCACAAGGATCTTCTTAGGAAGAGCCAATGGAGTTGGAGAAAGGCCAAAATCATTCTAGGAACACTTAATTTTGCCTCAGAGGTAGCCCCTCTCGGTCGCCTACCCTACAAAGAGCTGCACACAGGCCCCCAACAACGGGTCGTCACAAACTATTCTCTATAGACAAAACAGGGGGGGAGGGGACGAAATCAGGAAGGCTCTTGAAACCAGCGAGCAGAATCCTACATCTGGCCAAAATCTTAAACATATCTCTATAATTGCAAATATCTTCTAGGGAGATACAACGGGATAGCCGGCAGCTTATCGCGGATGAGCTCCCAACCAGAATAGCACTTAAGCGCACACATTCTGAATCAGATATTAAAAACAAAAAAAAAAAAAAAACGGAACTCCCCAGATAACTCTATTTGCTTCCGAAGCATCTGCAGTGGTACCTCGGTATGTGAGTGAAGATGTGAGAGATCGCAAGAGCCTGTTCACGGACGCTTTCAGCCGCCCTTGGAACTATAACCTGGCCTGGGTGTTTCCACCTCCGGCTCTCATACCGAGAGTCCTGCAACACCTCGAGTCCAGCACTGAAACTTTCCTTCTGGAAGCCAGCTTTGAGAGTAATTGCGTACCATCCACCTCTCAAACTCTACTATCTGCAGAATCACTTAATAGACCTTCACACGGGCAACCCGCCTGTTAATACAGGGAAGGTAACTTTGCAGGTATGGCCGGTACAGGTTGGTCGAAATTAATAAAGAATTAGCCAACCACACTTATCTCAGTTACTAGAATCTTCATGGAGGAAATCCAGCCTCAAAACCTATCACTTAGCATGGATCAGATGGGCCAAATGGGCCACTTAACATAACGTCACTACATGTGACCTCACGCCCGTAGATTTAGCACTGTTCCTAGGGCATCTACATACGGATTTACATCTTGCCCTTAGTACCATACTCACACACAAATCCGTTGTTTGTACTTTTGCAAACCCTGAAATAAGCGAACAAGTGAGATCGCACCCGCCAGTAAAACATATTCTCAAGGCCATTATAGTAAATTTCTAATAGCATGAGTTCGGTGACACATGATATTTTATTAGATTTCACAAAATTTAATGTTCATTGCGTTATAATAAAGGAATACTATGATAGAGCGAGGTATCATGAAATATTGTGAGTACTATTTAAGAGTAATCAAATGGAATTTCGCTGGATATGGATAAAAACCCTTGACCTTGACGACTCATCCTATGTGAAATAGAGTATAGTCAAGAAAAACCAGTTAAACCCAGAACACCAATTTGGGCGGTATCTGATCTCTTAAAATGGCTATCAAAATGCAACATCAACTATTCTCCTTCTACTAGCTACGGGTCGACGAATTCATGACCTTACATTGTCATCTATAGACAGTAACTATTACGAAGACAGAGGAGACATGATAAGGATCTGGCCTAAATTCGTATCAAAGTCTATCTCGGCCACATACAAACAATCGGGGGGAATTTCACACTAACTCCAACTAAAACCATAGACACCATGGTTGCGATGCTTACTTGATGCTTCACAGGCTACGAGAGTGAATAACCCAAGACTGACTAACCTATCCATCACCACTCTCGGCAAGGAGAAACCTGCCCGCGCACGATCATTGGCGGATGGATTTAAAAAAAAAAAAAAGCCAGCATAAGGTCTTCTCCAGGCAGCTGCGGGGCTGCAGTCTCCTCAGATAACTTTATAAAAAAAAAAAAATAATATATATATGGACCTAGAACAAGTGATGCGAAGAGGAAACTAGAGGTCGAAGAGACCTTCTCTTGCCACTATTGCAAAGAAATCCAAGCAAAATCAAACCTTAACAATGATGTTTTGAGTTTATCAAGAAACTTTATTCCTATACCATAAGACTGATTATAATTTTATTATCTAGTGAATTATATAAATTAATGTTTTTAGAAAACTATTTTGGTTACACTAAGTGTTGTTGATCTCATTAAATATAATCATGCTGATTTATAAAAACTTGTTTTTAACTTAATCATCCAAGTATTTACCACAGTCACTCACAGTACGCTAACTCATCATTCGACGCCGGCAGATAATAAACACGTCTCAAGGTGGATCAAGCCGTTCAGGCTCAAACACCTAAATAGGAGCGTTTTTCCCCCGAAGGGTTAAAAACGCTTATTTAGGTTTTAGCCGTTAGGCTTGATCCACCATTTAGATGCCTTGCCGGCTACACAAAAGGTACTGACCACTCGAGCGCGCAGCCAACGTCAAATGATAGCATCAACTTGAAGTTAGGCGAGTGACGAATCAACATGGCGATTGCATGGGTATTCGTACGAACTTCAGTATAGTAATGTCAGAATGCAAGGTGTAATCTCAAGGTGGATCAAGCCTAACGGCTAAAACCTAAATAAGCGTTTTTAACCCTTCGGGGGAAAAACGCTCCTAATTTTCAGTTTTTGTTTTTGACAACCCTTGTTTTACCTCTAGTTTGTTTAGAATCAAATATTGCGATCTGTCATTTAGTTGGGATCAAATATGGATATCTGCAATAGACTTAAAATCAAATATGGCCATCTTCAATGTTTAGAATCAAAACCGGTAATGTGTAAAAAAGATTCGTCACTTGTCTCTTTAATGTTGACTCCACATCGTGTTTTGTGTTTTTTCTATTATTAAAAATAATTAAAGATACATATACTAACAATTATTATTAAAAAAATGCCATATAAAATACAAACGTTTTTCTTTCATTGCCAATATTTTGTAAAAAATCAGATATCCGCTTTTGATTCTATACGACTCAGTTCTCAGCTGTCATAAGCGTGATATCTAATTCGGTACGCAAATTATTGCTGTGATCGCTGTGATCGATATTATCTATTTCGGAATGTACATACCCTTAGTCATGATCCACGAAAACAGTACAGAGGCCTTAGCACGAAAATCTATCGCAATCGTAACGTATTCGTATCGAGAGAGTTAACTCAAATTTGTATGGGAAAGTGTCATTCGAATGCTGCCAAACGTTCAAATCGGTAGCACGAACAACTACGTTAACCTCAAGTCACACTACGTAAACGTGGTTTGGTATATAATTTGAAATTGGAACTAATTCTGACGTATGGTATCGTCTACTCGCAAGCCAGCTATCGTAGACTTTGTCACCGTAATTTTTTCAGTGAGAGCGTTACGTGAACATCTCGCGTCTTAGGTAGGTATTTGGAATATTTCGAATGTGTTATTTTTTTAAGCATTAAGATTTTTAGTTTATGGTGAATCATTTAGTTAAAATAATATAATTTTATTTAATTCTACATTTAATATAGTTTTAACTAAAACACATTCAATTGGGGAGCTTCATGTATTGTTTGACTACTATCCGAAAAAATTTATTTTTGGTATCGAACCCATTGATGACTGAAAAATCCTGTATATACTTAATTATAATAAGTGTATAAATGTTAGGAGATGTCGATAGTTCATGTTGAGCCACTCTTTATATGAAATCCCCTAAAACAGCTAAAACACAAATCTAGAAATGAAAATCGTCGAGTTTATTTCTAACGGAGTCACAAGACTCATCCTCAACGTCTTATTATGTTCTAAATTCAAACCTTTAAACACGTGAACTCTTTGCTGTACGTTGAAAAATATTTCCACATTCATCACATTTCAATGGTGAAAAAGAAAACATTTACATGGGAATGATGATGTAATTCCTTATATCGTTAGCTAATAATTATAATATAAGCTGATTATTTCATTTAGTTTATGTTATTGGAAATAAATATTTTAATATTGTGTACCAATAAAATCCAAAATGTATGTTTCAACATTTCTAGACGAATTTAACGTAGCTCGCAAGCTAGGTTTCGAGTAGACGATAGAACTTCTGTCAAAAATGACATCTACTCGATACGATGACGCTACGAAGGCGATACGAAAGTGGTTCGTGCTAAGGCTACAGTTAGTAATCTGTCAAACTCTGATACATAGATAATACCATGATATAGATAATACACTATACTGTAGAGATGGGTAGCAATGTCGTAATGAGGTGTCGATAGATTTGCGCGCCGTACCCTACCCTGCCCTGCCCTGCCCTGCCCTGTCCTGCCCTGCCCTGTCCTGCCCTGCCCTGCCCTGCCCTGCCCTGCCCTGCCCTGCCCTGCCCTGCCCTACCCTACCCTTTTTTTTTTTTTTTTTTTTTTTTCGTGGGGAAATCCTCATCGATACCCGGGCACTCCGGGGGGAGCGGCCGGGTTATGTCAGACTCCTACTGACTAAAACCCCACGGCGTTCCTACCTGTCGCTGCCGGCTGGATATACGGGGGCGCCGAAGCATTCGTCCGCGTATCCAGCAGCGACGGCCTGATCGGAAGCCTCCTCTTCGTCGACGGCAGAGACCGGAGCTCTTGTCTCCGCCGTCTCCTCCTGAGTAGCGTGCGGGAACACACGCTCCACTACTCGAGCCCGATGTTGATGGGCAGTAGACTCCCCCGAGTCTGCCACCCTTGGGCCCATGTTGGGGGGAAGGTGGCTTAAAAGCCGCCCTCCGACGCCCGGTTCTCCTGCGGCGGATAGCCAGGGTGGTAGTGTCCTCCCTGTCACGTTCCGCCGCCTCCTTTGCGAGCATAACTCGCTCGCAAAAGGAGTGGAGTGCGTCCCACGATCTCCCGCTGTAAACCACAGCGCGAACCACGCTCGGCAGCGAGAGATCTGTCCCCACTTCGGCGCAGAGCTCGCTGCGCTCGCTTGCCCAGGCTGGGCACACCTCCAGCGTGTGCTGTGCCTCCTCCTCGAGGCACCCGTCACAGTGGTGGCATTCGGCGGTCGGCTCCCTCCCGGCAATCCGACACAGATACCTCCCGAAACAACCGTGTCCCGAGAGGATCTGCGTCAACCGGAAGGTCAACGCGCCGTGCCTCCGCTCCAGCCACTCATCCAACACTGGACGGATGGCCTCAATGGTCCTGAGACCAGCACTAGGGTGCTCCAACCTGGATTGCCACTCTTGGATGGCGAGCGTGCGCAACTGCGCCCTGCGCCCCTCCACCTCGCGTGGTGCCGGCGTCTCGCCCTGGGCCAGCGCCTCCTGGCGCCAGAAATAAACTGACGCGAGGGCTCTCGCCTCGAGGTCCCATGGCAAGGAACCAGCCAGCACACACGCCGCTTCGCAGGAGATCGTGCGATATCCCCGTATTGCCCTGATCGCCACCACCCTCTGCGGTCTCCGCAGGAGAGCGATATTGCGGCGATTCAGGGCCTCCGCCCATACGGGAGCTCCGTACGTCACCATTGATCGCACGATCCCCAGGTACAGCCGCCTACAAAGGGCGCCCGGCTCGCCAGTGTTCGGCAGCAGCCGCCCGAGAGCAGCCGCCGCGCCCATCACCCTTGGCACCAGGCGTGCCCTACCCTACCCTACCCTACCCTACCCTACCCTACCCTACCCTACCCTACCCTACCCTACCCTACCCTACCCTACCCTACCCTACCCTACCCTACCCTACCCTACCCTACCCTACCCTACCCTACCCTACCCTACCCTACCCTACCCTACCCTACTCTACCCTACCCTACGGGTATGAAAAATAGTTTACGTCGTATTCTCAGACCTACTGAATATACACACAAAATCTCATAAGAATCGGTCAAACCGTCTCGGAGGAGTTTTTTTTACAAACACTGTTCTAATACTAATAAGATATGACGAGTTTAAAAATGTATTTTAAACTCGTCATATCTTTCGAATGGAATGTCCGAATTTAATAATTCAAAAAGTTATACAAAGGTATTGAAGCAGTCTTGAATATAAAGTAATTTATTTTGATAAGGATTTATACCAAGATACAAATAAAGAGCTTTTTCTAGCGGCGGTATTTCAATTAAATTTTTAAAATAAAAGAACACTTATTGTGGCATAACTATAATAGCTACACATATACTGTCGCGACACTTTTTGTAAATAATGATGTGTTCTACAAAGTCGTAGAACATTATTTTATTCTATCATCAATAGTTTTCGTAGCGCACGCGATGAAATTAATATTTTAGGTAATTTTTTTACACCTTGGGTTACATTATTGGAGTTTTAGTAAGGATACCTAATCTTTTTGAACATATAATATAGCTTATGTCACCCAGGGATAGTGTAGCTCCCCAACAGTGAAAGAATTTTTCAAATCGGTTCAGTAGCTTCGGAACCTATACAATGCAAACAAACAAACAATCAAATCTTTCCTCTTTATAATATTAGTTTTCTATCATCAATAGTTTTCATAGCGCACGCGATGAAATTAATATTTTAGGTAATTGTTTTACACCTTGGGTTACATTATTGGAGTTTTAGTAAGGATCCCTAATCTTTTTGAAAATATAATATAGCCTATGTCACCCAGGGATAGTGTAGCTTCCCAACAGTGAAAGAATTTTTCAAATCGGTTCAGTAGCTTCGGAACCTATTCAATGCAAACAAACAAACAAACAATCAAATCTTTCCTCTTTTTAATATTAGTTTTCTATCATCAATAGTTTTCATAGCGCACGCGATGAAATTAATATTTTAGGTAATTGTTTTACACCTTGGGTTACATTATTGGAGTTTTAGTAAGGATCCCTAATCTTTTTGAAAATATAATATAGCTTATGTCACCCAGGGATAGTGTAGCTTCCCAACAGTGAAAGATTTTTTCAAATCGGTTCAGTAGCTTCGGAACCTATTCAATGCAAACAAACAAACAAACAAACAATCAAATCTTTCCTCTTTATAATATTAGTTTTCTATCATCGATAGTTTTCATAGCGCACGCGACGAAATTAATATTTTAGGTAATTTTTTTACACCTTGGGTTACATTATTGGAGTTTTAGTAAGGATACCTAATCTTTTTGAACATATAATATAGCCTATGTCACCCAGGGATAGTGTAGCTTCCCAACAGTGAAAGAATTTTTCAAATCGGGTCAGTAGCTTCGGAACCTATTCAATGCAAACAAGCAAACAATCAAATCTTTCCTCTTTATAATATTAGTTTTCTATCATCAATAGTTTTCATAGCGCACGCGATGAAATTAATATTTTAGGTAATTTTTTTACACCTTGGGTTACATTATTGGAGTTTTAGTAAGGATACCTAATCTTTTTGAACATATAATATAGCCTATGTCACCCAGGGATAGTGTAGCTTCCCAACAGTGAAAGAATTTTTCAAATCGGTTCAGTAGCTTCGGAACCTATTCAATGCAAACAAACAAACAATCAAATCTTTCCTCTTTATAATATTAGTTTTCTATCATCAATAGTTTTCATAGCGCACGCGATGAAATTAATATTTTAGGTAATTGTTTTACACCTTGGGTTACATTATTGGAGTTTTAGTAAGGATCCCTAATCTTTTTGAAAATATAATATAGCCTATGTCACCCAGGGATAGTGTAGCTTCCCAACAGTGAAAGAATTTTTCAAATCGGTTCAGTAGCTTCGGAACCTATTCAATGCAAACAAACAATCAAATCTTTCCTCTTTATAATATTAGTTAGATTATATTATATATTATTATTAGTTTAGATTTAGATTAGTGGCCTGTCTTGTCTACCTATAATTCTCCGTCTACGCACTAAAGCCCAAGATCTATGATCAATCATGTGAAATTCTAAGCATGTGAATATTGCAATTGCAGTATTATACAGTCAGCTATGATAGCCACAGACTAAATGAATGCCAATTTTTCGTTTTTAATATGATAAAATTATTAATCGAGCGAATAAATTTTTTTACTGGCGACTGATGATGAGATACTGTAATACTGATCCGAGTGACATAACATTTTGTTTGCGAAAAAACTGGCGACAACACTGATATTAGAATAAAAAGAGGTAGATATCGCATTAACGCACGCTAATTGTTGCAGACAAATTCAGACAATTGTCGTAATTTTGCTTAGCGGCTACATATAGCTATCTCTTTCTGTACCATACGTTCCGTATTATCTATCGCATTCAACTAATTCAACAATAACTGAACGCCGCTTAGTATGAGGGTAGCATATCTCTATTATAATATCATTGGGCGACAATAATAAAAATACATAAAATGGGCTACCTTCTCAAAGTGGGAAATAAATTAATTTAAACTGGTTATTCAAATTTTAAGTGAGTGAATTAAATTCAGAAGCGGGCGAAAGAAATACTCAGTTAGCGACTTTAATATTATGTGAGCGGTCAAAAAATCATCTATTCTATGGTAATACCGTAGTATTTATATACTCTGAGGTAATACTAATAACTAAAGTGCTTCGAAAAATACGTTTTAGGTATGGTGTTGTGAGCTGCGCTAAAGTTGTCGAGCCTGTTTGTCTCTTTTTGACACATTGATGTACATGTGTTGTCAAGACGGGCCTATTAGATCTCGCCAATTTTAATAACGTTATTGGGGTACTGTAATACTATTTGAGGTATGTTCTTTTTAATAAAGTATATTGTTTTCTTGAAAACAACAGAGTGGATTAGTTCGGTCCGTGTCACTGCACAGTGCCTGAATAAATGAGAAATAACAACAATATGCCAAATTAACTACTATGGTCGCGAATCACTGAAATATTTAGCCATATTGTTCTACGAAAGTAAAGATCAGAATAAACTTGAAAAAATCTAATTTCCCGCCTCATGCTGAGCATCTACCTTAAATGCTACTCATTAACTATCATAAAATAAATCACAGCAATAGCGAAACTTACTCTTACATGTTTAAAAATAATATTATAATGACACGTAATTTCTCAACAAACAATCGCAAACTTACGAACGCAGCGCAGACATCCGTTTTTTTGGCGAAACTAGGCTGAAACAAAAAGTTTTGGTGGAAACCCTCTTTTTATTATAATATCATTGGTGGAAACCAAGAATCTTATATTTAATATATAAGATTCTTGGTGGAAACTCTAATTCCGAACCATTCTACGTAGGGATGTTACCAAATGAAAAAACACTCGATTGCCGTGTCTAGCACGCTCCCAAAATGTATTGATTTAATATCGATAAGTTTGATGATTTCTTAAATATCGCGCCCTTCCCTATTGCTGTCAATGCTGTCATTTATATCATTTTGTATTTTTGATTTCGAGTGCCTATGGCTGGCTAGTTTAGTTTTCCTACACTGAAAGTAAGTGCTTGCTGTGATTTGTCGTCTTTATAAACTTCCGTGAATGAATTTTGAGTGAAGTTTCTTTTTTGCAAAAGAATTAATCCCAGCCTGCGCTAAAATGTCCAACGAAACACCTAAAAATGTAAGTTTTGTCGTGAAAAGCAAAATTCTATTTTATTGCAGGAGTCCAGCACTGTCGTCAAAAAAATCTATTTGAATGATGTTTGTATGTTTAGTAAATATTCATTAGCCATGTATTCATTGGGAATTTAGATTGGTGCAATATTATCAGAATTATTATTTAGTCGTTGATAATTCAACAACTAACTAAGTAATCAACAATTCTTTTTATTTCCGTCTCTATGTATCCATAAACCGATATTTTTTAGGACAGGGAATCTACGCTGCAAATGGTCGTACATGTAAGTGCAGGTTATCTGGAACAATAACTTTATGTATGAAGTACATTAGCTGTTACATATGGATGTGTAAACAGTTAGCGGCGGATGTGTGTCACCACTCGTGAATGCCGACGGAATGTTTAATGTGGTATAGTTGTGTTATACCCATATCAATAGCTAAATAACTGGATCATAATAAAAAACCTCAAAAATCTTTTATCCAACTCTTAAACATAGTTTGAAATATATCAAATTGATGAAATATATGTATATCTAAGTACTTACTCATTGATAAGTCTATTATCTCTTAAAAAACATCAAGCAGTCTTTGCCAAATTTCTTTTCAGCAGTCATATGAATCAGTTATTTGGGTCGCTCTTAAAGAGGATAATGAGGGTAGTCCCAATCCATTTATTGTGTGAAGCAATTTACTTATGGCCGATGATAGTTTAGTGGTATTGAGGTCTGATACTGAGTGTTGTTTGTATTTTAGTTTTAAACAGGGATTAAATTTAAAGAATTAGACTTTCTCAAAGAATTGCAAAAGATAACTTTTTTGGAGTAGAAATTCTAGACCAGAATTTTTACATAATCTGTGTTTATAGAACACCAAATTCAGATGTAAACCTGTTGTTTAATAACCTAAATCAAGTGTTACAAAATTTGTGTTTTAAAGTTAATAAACTATGTAGCTTATTTGTTTAAAGTTTGGCTACATACCTAAAAAAAATATGTAGACTGTGGTGGTTCCAATCCCGAAAAACAAGACTGCTTAAATGCTTTGAGTGATTATAGACCGATCTTGTTGGGTACAGTCATAGGTAAAATTCTTGAAAGGCTTATTCATCCCCATTTGATGAAAAATGTATGTATTAGCGATGCACAGTTTGGTTTTCGTCCCGGTTTCTCAACTGACTCCGCAATATAAAATCTATTAAATTTTCCTGATACTGCAGCCAACTCCTCTATGTTGAATCGTGCATGAGAATGCATGTTATTGGGCTATATAACTAACTATGCAGTCTATTAGCAAAAAGCATCAACCTATTTGATTTATTTATATTATTAAGCACTTCTAATATTTTTAATTATATTCTATGGTATTGCTGCATAGGTCTTTCAAAGTATTGATTTAATGCTAACCACATTCCTTTGTACAATGGTAGATGCTGCATTTATCATGGTGTTTGTTGACAAAGTCAGAAAGATTGCTTATCAGCAAGTAATTAGTGTAAATGTTCATGTACATACATTTAGTGACTAATAGAATCGTAACTTGTAGTCTCATTAGAAGTTTGATATTGAAGATCGAAAAGTCACTTTCTTTTTACATTAAGGCAATGATAGCTCGGTGGTATTGATCTCGAAGACTATAGCGAAGTAGATACTCGCGTGGCTAGCTTCAATGTGATTAGTCACCAAATACATTAGTACTAGTGTATTCTGGCTACAGCTGCTCTTGAGAGCCGGTTCCTTTATGTATATTATGTATTTACAAACAAAAAGTAGTATATACTACAAACTAAGCAGAGAGTTTGGGATCAGATGACCATGTGTGAGAAATGTCCTAGGATATTTATTTCTAGGCTTTATGTGCTTACCACATCTCTTTTATCTATTTCTAGTTTTCCAACTTGGAGACCCCAGGGTACGTGGGATTTGCAAACCTGCCGAACCAGGTGCACCGTAAGTCAGTGAAGAAAGGCTTTGAGTTCACACTCATGGTTGTTGGTGAGAGTGGGCTTGGCAAATCAACACTTGTCAATTCACTTTTCCTAACGGACTTATATCCGGAACGAGTTATTCCTGATGCTACAGGTTAGAGCTTTTTTATTTACTATACTTAAATATCTAAGTTTAGCTATTGCATCACTTGACATTGTGTGTAGGTACAACTAAAAGGGTCATGCAGTTAAGATACTTGTACAATAAAATTATGACCCTGGTCTCAAATTGCACGTTCCACATACAAACAAAACTGTACTTGTCAAAGTACTGATATGGTTTTTTTTTTTTTTTTTTTTTTATCTATTTTATTATTTGGGATTTTTGTCCACACGGACATGTCAATCCCATCGTATCATGCACATAGTTTCTCAACAGTACACTGTATAAAGAAATAAATAAATTAAATAATTATATTATGTAAAAGAGTAAAGAGAGTGTCACTGGTGAAGGAGAGTTACCAGAGTACAAAATTTTTTCGAGAGTTCTGTTTTTGGGTTTGACAAAATATCCTGAATTATACCTACATCTAATGCGTTTAATTTATAATCCTTCATCAATGATTCTCTCTCATCTTTGTTCTTGACACAATCCATCAGCAAATGTTGTAAGTACATCCTCAATTCTATCACACACAAGGCAGTTAGGTGATTCAGCTTTTCTCATTAAGAATGCAAACTTAGCCGATGGATAGTGTCCAGACCGTAACCTTAATACTAGCTTAATATAAGTTCTACTAAGTCTACAATCATCAAACCAAGGCACACGAGGAGGTTCACATTGGATAGTTTTATACCAAATACCTTTTGTTTCGGATTTTTCGTCAAAATATTTCTTCCAACTATTATAACATCTAATTTTGAATGTAGGAATTAAATCTGTATAATCTGGCAAAAAGTCAATCACATTACCTCTTTCTGCAGCCAATTTAGAAATACGATCAGCCTCCTCGTTGCCTTGTATACCAATGTGTGCCGGAACCCATTGCAACTCAATATCTATACCATTTTTAATAGAAGTATGTATAGTATTTAAAATATCATAGGCTGTCGGTGTACCTCTGATACCAGAGGCGCATCGAGCCAAATGTTGCAAAGCGCTTTTGCTATCTGAAAATATTACAATTTTATTAAAATTTCGATCAATCCCATATAACAAGCTTTGATATATTGCAATAAGTTCCAGAGTCATTATGGACACATTAGTATTTATTTTAAAACCGGCCGTTGTACCCATGTTTTGATCAAAGAAACCAGCCCCCTGACCTTGAACACTTTTTGATCCATCTGAAAAATTTTTGTGCCAGCTATTGTATTTCATATTTAACTCTTTAAGAACATTATTAAATAGGAAATTGGGTTCATATGAAGCTTTAGAGTTTTCTACACATTCAAGGTCGGTTTTAATATATTTTTCAAAATCAATAGATGTTAGCCATATATCTAAACTAAACATCTTAAGAGTATCTGAAGATGCAACATTAATTGGACTCATATCTATGAACACTTTAGCGAACAGTGGTTTGTTTTTCTTTTCCCAGTATATTTGTTGACAATGAGTGCTCAATTCTACAATCATCTCACTAGTTACATTGTTAGACCAAGAAAAAGCTTTCAAAATATATTTGTAAGCAAGGTATTGTCGTCTTAGAAATAGAGGCATTATATTTAATTCACTCTCCATGACATGAATTGGAGTGCTTTTTATGAAACCCCCCACCACTCTTAAAGCTTGATTTTGAATTTTATCAAGCTTACTAACATGAGTTTTTGCACTACAATCATAGATAAAACAGCCATAATCAATTCTACTCCTTATTAATGAAATATATAGCCTACGTATATGTTTAGTATGAACTCCCCAAGTACTACCCGCTAACAATTTTAAAATGTTGAGATATTTGGAACATTTTTCAATGGTTTCATTTATGTGTTTTCCCCAAAGTAAACTCCTATCCAGCCAAATGCCTAAATATTTAATACAATCCAACACTGCTAAAGTTTCACCTTTTACTTTTAGAACTGGTAATATTCTCCTTCTGCCTCTGCTAAAAAAACAATAATTTGATTTATTTGCAGATAAAACTAATCCTAATCTGTCTAATAAAATAACTACCGAGTCCAGTGCATCTTGAATAAGTCTTTCACATTTATTAACGTCCTTATCACTAACGTACAACACAAAATCGTCTGCATACTGCGAAACTGATACATTTTGGGTTAGACGGCATATATTATATGTTATTAAGTTGAATAGAATCGGAGAGAGGGGGTCTCCTTGTGCTAGCCCTTTATTGGTCCATCTAGAAATTATTTTATTTTCACATTTAATATTTAAATACCTTTCACTTAAAAAAGACCAAAGGTATGTGCAAACTTTTTCTCCTATCTGGAGATTATCCAAGATCTTTATCGCTACATCAATTGATACATTGTTATAAGCATTCTCAATATCTAAGAAGCAAGCTAGAGTAGGACAATTTCTTGATAGATTAATTTGAATATATGTAACTAAGCGAGTTATTGAATCCAAACAAGATTGAGATTTTCTAAAACCGACTGTATGAGATGAGAGTAATTTTTCCTTTTCCACGTACCACTCTAAACGTTTAAATATCATAATATGAAAGATCTTACATAAACACGATAACAGAGATATGGGTCTTAATTTAGATTCCGAGGTATTGCTATTAGCAGCTTTGGGTATGGGGATAACTTGTATGTTGCGCCACTGGTATGGTACACTACCGAATTGAAAAATGTTATTATACAAACTGAGTAAAAATACTTTGCCTGACTCTGGTAAATGATGAATCATTGAGTACGATATGCCATCCTCACCCGGGGCTGTATCCTTTTTTTTTAAGCAGCTTTTAAGTTCATGTAAAGTAAAGTCAGCTTCTAAAAGTGCATTTCTAGATGTAAATGTAGGCATTGAATTCGCAACGTAATCGGGTGTAAGTGAACACAACAGCTCGTTCTGTTTCTCAAGGGAAGGGTATATATTCTTTTGTTTAAATCCTCTCATCCATCTCATACGACGCCAAACATCCGAAGCCGAAGTCGCTTCATCAATAGAATTACAAAATCTTTGCCAGCCAAGCGATTTAGCCTTACGAATAAGTATATGAGATTCTTGGGTTATTCTTTCTAATTTGGTTAAATTTTCGGGAGTAGGATTACGACGAAAGTTAGACAATGCCAATCTTCTTTGTGCGACCACCTTTGATAATTCAGGTCTCCAATATTCCTTAGGCTTAAATTTTTCAGCGGGTTTGTTGGATGTTATAATGTAAGGGATGTGTTTGTTAGCGGCAGTGATAATTTGATTTGTAAAATAATCATACATTTCTTGTAAGTTGTCCGTATTGTTGCAAAAACCGCAAAGATTTTCTGCAACAGTACAGCAAAATCCATCCCAATTTGCCCCTTTAAAGTTTCTTTTTTTAATACAGTAGGAGTTATCAGTGACATTAATAGATATTTTAATGATCAAATGATCACTACCCAGATTTTCGTTAAAGACCTGCCATTCAAACCTGATAGCAATATCAGAGGAAGCAAATGATATATCTGGCGAAGACTGTTGCAAATTTCCATTGACTAGTTTCACTCGTGTGTGCTCGCCGCTATTGAGAGAGAAGAAGCTATTGTCAAGTGAAGAGTCCAGAATTTGGTGGCCCCTTGTGTCAGATTTAATTGACCAATTAGTGTGGTGACCGTTAAAATCTCCGACAATTAATGTTTTTTTTGAAAAGGTCGAAAATATGGCATCCCAGTCGGAAAGCTGAGTTTGCACTGAAGATGGGCAGTAAATAGACAAAACATATTCTAAATCTTTACAATTCTAAATTTGATATGGTTTTAAGTCACTAGCCCCGCACCAGGTGATTTACGGATCAGTGCAATCTGACTGGTATTTTTATCACCTTGAAAAAGCGGTTAATGGGTATGATTGCTGTAGCAAAAGAGATCATATTTAAACATGAATAATGATTAAAAAGCCCATATTTTACCATATTATTAATATAACAAACAAGCGTCTGCTCGCGGCTTCACCCGCGTGGCCTACAGGAAACAAATAACATATTTTTCTACAACAAAAAGAAAACAAAACAACTTCATCCCGCTTCGAGGGTGGAATTATTAAAAATGCTGAGACACATATAAATTAATTTTCAATCTTCAGCCTAAACACAAAATTTGAAGATCCTTACTTCGAAACTGACGGACTTTCATACAAACTTTCATCCCCTATTACCCCCTTAGGGGTGGAATTTCGAAAAACCCTTTCTTAGTGGATACCTACTTTTCACATAGAATATACCCTCTAAATTTCATGTCTCTAGGACCAGTGGTTTAGGCTGTGCGTTGATATATCAGTCAGTCAGTCAGTCAGGACTTTGAATTTTATATATATAGATTATTTGCAGAGAAAACAAATCAAACCGTGAAGTTGGATGCTTCAACGGTGGAGATCGAGGAGCGAGGAGTCAAGCTGCGTCTCACCGTAGTTGACACGCCTGGGTACGGAGACGCCATAGATAACACTGATTGTTTCCGCGTGAGTATACTTTTTTACCAGACAAAATCTTTTGTTCATACGAAGCTGTACGGAACTCTATCTTTTAAGGCCCAGAATACTCTCGAGCAGATTTCAGTTTTCACCCTTGCGCCACATTTTCACATAATATTAGCGGAAATTACCGGAACTAAGCAAACAAAAAATACTAGCTCCCTCTATTTAGAAGTGCGTCATTGCAAACAAACAATTCAACATGACACACCGCCATCTATATATTTCCGCGAGAACGACGCTATTTGAATTGGACACAGTAAAAATGTAAACAGTAGACAAATTGCAGACAAACATTACAAATATATTTTTTCAAATACTTTAAAAAACTTTTGACGGGCCAGTTGGCGTAGTTAGTTAAGATTCCACGCCGCCGATTTTATGTTCGATTCCCACCAAGGATATGCATCTGTGTGCATAAACATGTTTGCATGTCCCGAGTCTGAGTGTAAATATTTTTGCTTTGTTTTCCCTTTTATTTTAGTTACGTTGTTCGTGACGTCACCTATGGCAGCGACTGAAAATCAGTGCTGTAGCCCTGTACCTGTACGGGGCTTGCAGTCTACAACTGAGTCGCTGTCCATTTTTGATGTCACACAACACAATTTATTATTACTTTTCCTTCTTACTGTTTTTTGTGTATGTCATATGTAACAGTGTATGTAATTGTGTTGTGTTTCCTCAAAATAAATGTTTTTTATTTCTTTCTTCTTTCTAAATATGTATAGTAAGTACTAGCAACCCGCCCCGGCTTCGCACGGGTACAATGTCATAATGTGGTGTCAGTGGAGCGATTTGCGCGACCGCCCACGCCACCCGGTCACGGTATCGCGACAGTAGTAGTAAATCTGTGATATCATTTAAAATATTAATTATAATACCAGAGATAGACCCATAGTTATTTTGGAGAGTTTGCAGATTAAATCATGAAATTTAATAAATCATCCAAAAAATTCTACATCAATGACCCAGTTTTAGAGTTACAGTTCAAAAATCTAAAAATATACAATTATTTTGATTTTTTTTTTTTATCATCGTTATTTTTATAAGGTTTTTGTTTAATATTTTTATTGTATTTCATCTTATCAACTAGATAAACTTTATAACTTTGAAATGATACTACTTTGAACAATATACACAGATTACTTAAAAAGAAATAAAGATAAAACTAAAAGATGAGCATTTCATTAAAAAATTAATTAAAGCGTCGGACGCACTACTAAGGTACTATTAGTATTTATTTACTTGGATTGTAAAGAATTAACGTTAATTCTCCCATAAGTACTAATTTATTGTAAACGCAAACGCGATAGGTAGTTTACTCACGTTCATTCTTTACACTCGGGGTACCTACTGAACCATATTTTCATTTACCACCATACCATAGTTTCAAGGGTGTCAGTTTTAATATATTTTAGTTGGAATAATATTAGAAATCACGTCGTCCATTGTCAGACAATTTCGATGGTGGGTTTGCCGTGTCAGACACATTAAATATCTACCGTAGGTGCGAGCGCGAGGTATATTTAATGTGTTTTTTTTTACAAACGAAAAGAGTTAGACCCATAGTTATTTTGAAGAGTTTGTAGATTAAATCATGAAATTGAATAAATCATGCAAAAAAATCTACATCAATGACCCAGTTTTAGAGTTACAGATCAAAAATCTAAAAATACACAATTATTTTGATATTTTTTTTATAATCATCGTTATTTTTATAAGGTTTTTGTTCCATATTTTTATTTTATTTCATCTTATCAATTAGATAAACTTTATAGCTTTCAAATGACACTATTTTGAACTTAATACACCGATTACGTAAAAAGAAACAAGGAAAAAAACGAATTGATGAGCATTATTATTTAAAACTTTAAGGGTGTCTGACGGGGGTTTCCACCATTCAAAGTATCTGACAATGGACGACGTGATTTCTAATATTAGTCCAAATAAAATATATAAAAACTGACCTTTATACTTTAACGAATTTGAGGTGCAATTTTTGACACCTTTGCTACCTGATAACTTCCAAAAAACAAAAAAAAACTTCCTTCGGGGATCGTTTTTACCTCTATTAGGGACATACACAGAGAAACTTTCAGGTTTTATAAAATGACGAAGGTCAGATCGTCGTGGGCTCTTGGGCTATACAGGTCGTTGTTTTGGTCAGCGACGAGCGACTCAGGGTCGATAAAACAAATGATACTGATGCTAAAAAAAATATAAAAAAAATACTTTTTTTTTTTTAATTATAACAATAAAAAAATAAAAAATTTGATAATCATGTAATAAGCTAAAGTGTAGACATAATACTCAACGGGAGTACGAGGGAGTAAAGGGGTGGGGCGATGGCGGCTTGTGCCTAGCTCTAGTCTGTGCACGTGCCTAGTAACCATACTTTGCGTTAATTTTATTTCAAATTGAATAAGGTATTTCTCAACATATTTACAGTATTTAATGGAATTAAGTCCATTTTTGGGGAATATATATTTTGTACTACCGCTCCTGGGTCGCTTGTCGCCGACCAAAACAACAGCCTGTATACGAGTACATTCGTAGTGCGGTGCTACATTTTTCAATTGGTCAATTAATCAATGTTTATTTTTTTTTTATAATGGATACATAATATGACCTTAATAGGAGGTTCCTAGTAAGGTTTCCATTATAAAAAAAACCTGTCACTTTGTGGATCACTTTCATTTATGATAGTTTCTGTGTAAAGTTATGATATTTAAAGTAAGTATGTTTTATTATAAATTATTTATTATAAATCCAAGCCTGTTCTTTGTCGAAATCAATCAGCTTACGCGTGTTCCCCCCTCCACCATGCAGCAGACGATTTTTTTCAGCTCAGTATGATGTCAAATACTTATGAAACAAGTTTGAGCCGGCGTACTATGTCTTTTTTTACTGGGAGTGGCTGATGACGGATGTAGTAGACTTGAGCACTTACTTGAGCAGACGGTCGCTTCACTTATTAGTCATATAAGATCAACTATACATTTCAACGTCAGCCGGCTTACTATCTTACTACTCCTACCTTGTTGTACAATTTATCCTAGGTAAACATACTCGTCTACAACTTCGAGAGCAGTGTTCCCAATAATCACGGGTATTCGCGGAATATGAATATTAGACATAATTTTTGTCTTGTATATTTTCATCTTGACCTGTTAGGAAACTCTTGAGATCATTGAGCATGATGTTCAAAGCTTCCAGCGATTCCCGCCATTATGACTATTTCGTCGGCAAGTCGAAGGTGAGAGATGTGTTCACCGTTGATGTTGATGCCATAACCCTTCCAGTTCAAGAGCTTGAACACATCCTCCATTGCAGTGGTAAAGGTTCCGGGGAAATTACGTCACCCTGTCTTTCACCCTTCTGCAACTGGATTGATCTCGTACTCTCGTCCTGTACTCGGATTGACATAGTGGCTTTGCTGTACAATCACCTTCAACAATTCGATATAGCGATAGTCGATTTAGCACCGCTGTAGACTCTGTAATACCGCCCATGTCTCAACTGAATTGAAGGCTTTTTCACAGTCATCATACACAAGGCATAACGGTTGAATATACTCCTCAGTCTTCTGTATAATTTGGCGAACTATATGTATTTGATCTATGGTACTAAAGCCTTTACGGAAACCAGCTTTTTCGGGAGGCTGGAAGTCTTCAAACCTACGTGCAAGACAATTCGTAATGACCCCCGAAAACAACTTATAAACGTGGTTTAGGAAGGATATGGGGCGGTAGTTCTTCAATAGGGCCTTATCGCCTTTTTTGAAGAAGAGCACCACCATTTATTTCCTCTCCATACTTCTGGTATTGTACCTAGGGCATAAATCTCGGAATATCGCAATATTGGAATCTCGGCACCGTGCATAAGGACTTCTTTTTATAAAGCTGGCAGGTGAGGTGATACTTCTGAGCTATCGCTGTCAAATTTATTGAGCGGTATCACCGAGGTATGTAAATGTAACATAATTGCATTTTTGACCAATGAGGATCATTTACGTTCAAAAGTATCCTTTGTCCTTCTCCACTAATTGAACTATATCCCTGCCAAAATGTATTTAAATCTGTTCAGTGGTTAAGCCGTGAAAAGGTTACAAACTGAAAAATATCCAGAGTTGCGTGGTGGCCGAATTATAACGTCAACGTTAATTTACAAGCGGGAGCGAGCGTATTAATTAAGCTGTTTTTAAAACTTTAATAACTTCGTCATTTATTGATGGATATTAATAATTTAAAAAACATTATGCTCAAAAAGGTTATGTGCATCCTATGTAGTAATAAAAAAGTTATCATTTTGTTATGTGAATGATCCTTATTGCAGGCATCTAACTCAAAAAGCTATTTTGACCCATATAATATAAAATTTCCCGCCTCATGCTAAGCATCCACCTTAAGGAAGTATTATATAATGTTATGGAAAAAAAGTTATTCCAATTTTGTTACTTTTATTGATATAAAACTGTGCCTGGCTCACTGATTGGCTGAAAAAAAAAAGCTAAGCTACCGGTGGTTAGGGTTGCAGAAACAGGAACCTCCTCACAATGCGAGCTGTATCGAGGAATACTGCCGAGAGCCGAGAGGCTTTCGGCCATCAGGCCATTGGCCGTTACGACAATCGGCACAATGATAGCCGAGCTCACTACTAGTAATTGTAAATATACGATTGCTTCACATTCCAACTAATCAGTCCAGTAAGTACTAGAAACTTAGTCAACGTAAGATGTGTAATATTTTCCTTACTGTTCTAATTTTACTGTGCCATTGTCATTTGACGACTACGCGAGTGGACCACAATAATACAATGAATATAAAAGTTTACCGGCTCGACTCGATGACTACAGATGACTCGATGACCGCAGTAGAGGCAGTCATGCCCGCCCCGACTTCGGGGCACCTACCGTTACCAGTATCAGTCAACCTACCTTTCATACCTTTTCTTTGATCTCAAAATAAACAATATTGAATGAGGTATTATTTAATCAGGTAACTAACTAAATAGGTAATTGCTCATTAAAAATAATATATATTGCTGATTTTTCATTTCGCATTATTTGATAAAAAAAAATAAAAAAAATCATTTTCCGGGATTTGAATCATCACCTCCTTCAGGTACATAAATACCCCGCGCCTTAGCCCCCTAGGCTATCCTAACCATACCTTACATAGACGAAAATAAGAATTAGTCCCTGTCAGTACCACGACATGCCTCGGTGACAATGATCAAAAGCATCAATCATAACAGATTTTATTTTATATATTTGTATTTATAACAAGCAAATAATAGGCTCAACGGCCTTAATTTGACTAGCATGCATTTTCCAGTGCCTTCTAAAGATAATTTGATATGATTTTTTACTAATTTGAGAGGGTTTTATGTATGTGAAAATTCTGAAAAAAAATGACACAGGTCCGTCTAGCAACGCGGATCGCCGCGGAATGCGAGTGAGCGCGAAGCAAAATACGCGAGTTGCAGGACAATAGAGTGCGGTATGATGTTCATGGTGCTCAGATTAATTTGACGTAAGCGACTTTTTTTTAAATCATTATTATGAAAAATTGAATCGCAAATTCAAAAAACTAAATCGGGCGTTTATTTGCTTATGATATGTACTATATTGATGAAAAAAATCGTATCAAAATACCTTCAGCCGTTGGATATATTTGGGAATTTCTTGATTTTCAGAGGTATGTTTAACATTTTTTTTTATCGAGGCTTTTAATTGAAATCGTGTTTTCGGCTCGGGCGATGTGTTTGTTATATCCTTAAGTATCATATATTAAAATTTCTATGCCGTAGAGTTAGCAGGTTTCATATAATTTGGGCTGCAATGTAGAGACTTTTGCCCATTTCTGCCTCTTAATGTCAAATAGCAAAGTACAACTTAAAATTTGATGGTGAGACTGTAAGCACTCTTCAAATCACTACTCTGTATCTCTTCATCCTGTATCTAGTCATAAAAATGTGCGGAACTGGCTTTTAGAGAAGGAAAATAATGTGATGATTACACACTGGAACTCTGTTGTTGGAATATGGCAATAATCTCTCTCGTAAGGTTGAGAAACGCTCGTACCACAAGGGTGAGAATATGAGCCGATAAACTAAAATCGGGATTGGATTAAAGGATTCGATCAAAACAAGTGCTTTTGACTCTAGACATAATAACAGATATGAATTAAATTAATGATTACTTAAAGTAATCATTTCTCACTAAAGAAACATTAAAACATACATTCCCCAAAAGACTAATCGAGCCCACACGCTACGGTCTCTATTGACTAGAGACCTTAGCTTGTGGGTGGGTGCGTGTGCGTTGTACTCAACCAACGAGACGATAATATACATTATGTGCATAAAAAGATTTCTCTAGAATTTTATTTCAGAGAGAGAGACACGTATTCCATATATTCATGAATAATGTATATTTACAGTCGATAATTCAATACATCGATGAGCAATTTGAACGTTTCCTGCGCGACGAGAGTGGACTCAACCGTCGCAACATTGTCGACAATCGCATACATTGTTGCTTCTACTTCATATCGCCATTTGGACATGGGTATTTACACCATTTATAATAATAGTAAATTCGAAATACCATAACCTATACTACGGCGCGCCTTCTTTCTGTCACAGGGCTGTATCTTTTATATCATAATATGTAGGCTAGTAGAAATTATCACAGAATAGATGTATGGCCTTTGTCATCTCTATTATTCATTGATATAATAAAAGGGAACGTTTGAATGTTTGTGACGCTCACGCATAAAAAACGACTGAACGGATTTGGATTAGTTTTGGCAAACAGATAAATCATATCTTGGAATAAAGCATTGGATACTAAAGATGCCGTCTGAGTGGCTAAAAGAGACGCTAAAACAATAATGCCAATGGAATTATTGTTAATAGAATTAATGTTATTATTGTCAAAATTTTTTTTTTACTTTTCATACAAATTCAAAAATTATGATATGATCGAGCAAGGTTGACATTTACTATGGAAAGTATTTTAGGTTTCGAAAATATGCCATCTCGAAATCTCCAATAACGCGGAGCGAAACTAGTGAAAAATAAACAGCGATATGTACTTTGTACTGCATACATATCGTTGCAAATAAAAAACAACTATAAAATACAAATTACAACAGGCCCAAACATGATCCAGGATATTTATTATTATTATTAATAGCTGTCTACCGCGGTTTCACCTGCGTTCCCGGGTTAAAAAGTAGCCTATGTCCTTCTCCATACCAAAGGCTATCTGCATGCTGATCCGTTGCTGAATAGTTGAGGCGTGAAGGCGTAACAAACAAATAAACAAACTCACTTTCGCATTTATAATATTACTTAGGATATTTAATAGTAATTAATTTAATTTGCTGTCCGTTTTCCGCAGGTTGAAACCCCTCGACATAGAGTTCATGAAACAACTTCACAACAAAGTGAACATTGTTCCTGTGATTGCCAAAGCCGATTGTCTTACAAAAAAGGAGATCCTGAGGCTGAAGAGTAGGGTATGTTATAATTGATTTGATAGTTGTTTACAAAAAAAAAACCTATTTGTGCCAAGTCGGACTGGCATCAGAAAAATCACAAGAATATAGTAAGATTAATGGAAAACATGCTAGATCTGTTGTAGTACCTTCTGAAAGAGATATGTAATCCATATTTCACTCACGGCTATATACATTCTGCCTTAGCACGAAATGGTCTCATCTTTGTGTTGATATAATCTTGTGTATTTGGTGTTAAATATAAAAATTACAGTATTTTAAAAATACAATTGAATTTACTGTACAATTTAATTTCTCGTATACGCCATAAATGCTAAATAGAATGGACAAAAAATCGAAAAAAAAATTATGAAGTGTTGGAAGATTTTGGCATTCCTCTCATCCGCGATTATGTTTTTATTTCAAAACGGCGTCCACTGTTAACTTTATAAAAATCGATAGCTGACATAAATACTATCAAGTCGTACAAAAGTTCGTCCTGTGTCACGTTTCGAAAATATAAGCAACTAAAGTTTTACTGTTAAGAACTATAAAAATATAATTTACTAGTGAAAACTTGTTCTGTCTTATTTTGTTCCTACAATCTAGTGTAAAAAAATATGTAGTTGTTTGTTGTCCATAAATATAAAAAGAAAATATAAAAAATAATGCAAAATTAATTACTACGCCCAAAAAATTATAGTTAAAAAGTACTAAAAAATACGCGTTTAAAAGCCCTGCACTAAAAAGTGTTAAATAATAATTAACCTTTTTTCTCTGTCTATCCCGTAAGGGCCTTAATGTAAGCGATTTTTGTCATTAAGTCTAATATTTTAATTAAAAAAAGGCGTTGTCAGGGCTTTATAAAGCGTTTTTTTTTTAGTTTTTTTTAACTACTGAAATCTTCCAACAAAATGTAAAGGACGTTTTAGCAACTCAAATGTTGTGCTCAAATGGTACTCAGTGGTACGTTTATTTTCCAGTCTATCAAGCATTTCAACACTTTTTTCAGAGTTTTTAAACTATCTTTTATTTACTCAGGTGATGGAAGAAATTGAAAGAGAGGGAATAAAGATTTATCCGCTGCCTGACTGTGACAGCGATGAAGACGAAGATTATAAGGAGCAGGTGAGATGTTTAAGTATTCATGACATTAAAACTATCAACACAACTTAAAAGCCGGCCAAATCCATGTCGGACTACGCACAGTGTGTATCCTACACATAGCAGGTACAAAGTAGCAAGCTATAGATCATCTTTTTCAACTAATAGTACATTGTGATACATGTGTGCAAAGTTGGTAATAACAGACGAGGCGGTATTAAGCCGATAAGGTTGCCGAGAGTGTAATGATCAATGCACACGCGTGCCATACGACGTTTTCAACTCACTTGTGAGGAAAAAAATAGACTTGTATTTCTTGGAGTAGATTTTTCGATAATAAATCAACCACACAATGTAAACGCAAAACAAATATGACGCGCAGGTTTTTTTTGTTTTGACAGCTATGCTCTGTCGAACTGTATAACCGTTTAAATTAAGAATGCTTCGTCTACACACATCAATTGCATTGAGGTACAAACTAAACATAGTCAGGATTATACTTAATATAAAACTGTGCGGTAATGTAAAGTTAAAAGCACTAGTGCGTAATAAGCTGCATTAAGATACTAAAAACGGTGCAATAAATGTCACTTTACGAGCGAGTGTGTTGAAAATATTGTAATTATTTATCGTGGTACAGGTGCGTCAACTGAAAGAAGCGGTGCCATTCGCGGTGTGCGGCGCGGGCCAGCAGCTGGAGGTGCGCGGGCGGCGCGTGCGCGGCCGCCTCTACCCCTGGGGCGTGGTCGAGGTCGAGAACCCGGACCACTGCGACTTCATCAAGCTCAGGACTATGCTCATGTAAGTTACATCAAGTTTTATATAACTCACTTACTGTAAGAGGCGCTGCCATTCGAGGTGCGCGGGCGACGAGGCCCTGGTCCTGGTTCTGTGGTTCCTGGAGAACCCGGACCACTGCGACTTGATTAAACTTAGAGCTATGCTCATGTCACTATTATGATGTTTTATATTTTACAATACAGCAGCGCAGCCCAAATTAGGTACTATATCCAATAGGGAAGAAATAATCTGGATTGGTAGCTTTTCAGTACATCATTGGAAGGTAATAAAGTCTGCCAAATTAATACAACAGCCAAGCAAAAAAACTGAACTTGATATGAAGCTTCACAAATTAAATTTTTTTAGGGTCCACACCGAGACGCGATTCGGCGAGTACTTTTTAAGATAGTGATAGGTTACAATATGTAACTTTATTAAGTAAACAAAAAGGAACACATTTCAGTGAAAGAATCCGATAACGGCGGGCGTCTCGAGAAACTTGTCACGAAAGTTAAATAGGTGGGGGCGCAAGCGTTCACGACCGAAACGTGACGTTACCTAGCTAGCAACTGTTTATCAAGAATCTTATATGGGACATTATAAGATTCTTGATTGTTCCCATTGCAATTGGCATGCTGATTGAATAAACGCTTTGCTTTTGTTTTTTTTTTTTCAATATCAATTGTAATTCATAGTTTCATGATTTTTTTCAGATCAAAAATTAATGATTTTATCAAGTGTCTTTTTTCTATCTTCGCATTACGAAACTTAAAAATTAAGGTCTAACAGTATCTAAATAAATCATAATGTCACTCTGCTGTATCGATATCAATTTCAGTATTATGAACAAAGAAATAAAAACTAATTTTCCAGTTATTTTCTATAAATAGTATTTTTTTTAAGTTTGTTATAGCGCCATACTTGAAACATTTCGCTGGTTTACTACAGAATTTAGTATCTGCGTTAGGCTCATTCACACGCAAAATTCAATAAAACTATAAAAATAAACGAAAAAACAAACATATTTTTACGATTTATTTAAAAAATCGCGATCGAATATTGGCCTCTTCAGTCAGGCATCGTCGCGTCTCGGTGTAAACTGACTCTTATGCGCGATAATAATGTTACTAGAACCCACATAACGCTTATATCATACATCATTCATTTGCACTTTAAACATTCATATCAATCGTTAGCGCAACAATCAGCCTGAAATATAACAGCTCCCCTAGACAAGATGGTTGTCGACAATCGTTATCGTTAGTGTACGATCAAGCTTTGTATGGGAGTGACATAAGAGATTGTTAAAAATCACGTGACATTTCGATTCGAAATGTCTGTACAAATTCATTTAAAAAACTTTCCTTCCCCTGAACGATTGTCGAAAACTATCTTGTCTAGGGGCCCAGGGGATGGAAAGGTTTTTAAATGAATTTGTAGATCAATGAAAAAAAATTAAACTCAATTTTTTGTCTCTATTTTGATGCATGGAATATGACTATGATCTATTTATAAATGAATGTCTGTAAATTATAATCTCTTCTAAAATTTAAGTGCTGGTACAAACCATACAGCATAGAAATACTACAAACATAATACAGGAAGTTTTTACTTAAAATTTCCTCACGAGGATAACCAGTACAGTAACACAACCATACTTTCCTTCCTTAACCAGTGTTAAAATCACAATGATATTACATGTCTTATTCATACGAATGTCTGTGAATCTTTAGTGTGGGTAAAATATCCATATAATGACATTTAACGGAATTTTGTAGTTATTATGAAATAATACAAATACCCGTTTTGAAATGTAAGAGTTATGTGAAAGCAAGTTTGCTCATCATAGACTATACTATGAATTAGTATGAAAACTAATGTTACTGGCTTATTACATTACCGATGACATATATGCCTACATATAAACATAAATAATGCTTCAAATACATTCATTCCACTTTCTAGTTCCGTGGAATTGGCATTGATTTGACTGTTTGACGACCCGCGCGGGCGAGGAAAACAATCTAAGTCCCTTGACGTTGCGTTTAAAAATACACGAAAACTATTATCACGTGAACCAACTTTCAATGCTTTTGGATTCATTTAATTTACGTGTATCAGTTGCTATACATATTGTATTGCAAATTTCAATGCTATAGCTATAATCCACATATTAAAACCTGCAATGCTAGTCTTACTTCTTTGTATCAAAGAAGTCTCTAGGCGTAACGTTCTCTACGGGTAGAAGAGTAGGCGACGACGGGAGTGCAGCTCTCTTATTCCCCTCATCTATTTCAGAGAGAGTAGAGCATTCGAATCTTTCACCAGTGTAGATCAAGCAGTACACAAGACCACTGTATACAGTGAACAGTTTACGCTCGATAATGTACTCTTATCTTTGTTTGTTGTATTTTTTGTAGAAATATAATGATAAAAAATAATAAGTTAAATAGCGATAGGACTGAGTATTTTCCTCTATTAGGAACACTGTATAGTGTCAAAATTTTATGTTTTGGTGTTTGGAATCCCCGCTTCATTATTAAATTAAACAACTAACAAATTTAAAAATAGAATATATACATATGTATATCGCGTTTGATAAATATTTTTATATCACATAGGTACGGTTATTTAAAGGTGCAACTACACTGAGCTGCGGTCGATATTGAGTTCATCGATTCAAATATACAGTCGATGATATTAGTTGGTGACGTAAGAGGTACCACCATCATCTGTAATCGATCGACCATTGACTGATATCTATACCTGCACATTCACTTTCACTATTCCACGGCCGATTTAAAAGAATAAGCAATTCCACATAAATCAACATCGAATCGACTGAATCATTTTGATCAGTCAACGGCAATATGGTCGGTCCCTTAAATATGTACACATGGTATTTCCACAGATAAGATAATAGCTACATTCATATTTTTTGCAATTATTTTCTATCATGTGCTAAAAACATCATTTCAAATAGTTCTAATAGGATCAAATCAGAGTGTATAAAAGCTGATTTCAAATGTTTTGTTGACAGTACTCACATGCAAGATCTCCAGGAGGTGACGCAAGAGGTGCACTATGAGAATTATCGCTCGGAGCGACTCGCTCGCAGCGGTCAAATCCCGAAACGTCACACGTATGTATCTTTTCAAATACTCACAGTGGTTTTAAAGTGATTCATTTGTTTATTTAAACATAAGTAACTATAACGTGCTATCACATTTACAGGCACCATTCTAATGACGACAATGTATTACGAATGGGTATATTTAAAATGGCAACAACTATAGTCTGCAATTAATACACAATGATGTATGTGGTTGGATTGTAATGTTTTAAATCTTTTACAAAATAGGTGCAGGTTCCTAATGCAGATCGGGTGTGAACTTAGAATAACGACGAAATAAAAATTTCAAACGAAAGCACGAAACACACCAATGAAAATATGATGCATATTTTGTATATGTACTTATCACAGCTCACGGTTAGATATAGCGAATGAAGTAAGAGTGAAACAAACCTACAAAAGAAAAATCGGTTTCACACTCGAAATTTCTTAAACATACGATAATTGTATAAGCTATGAAGTCGCTTTTCACAAGCGCATTATTAGGGGCATTCAAAAATGGCCTTTGTTTACTGTCGTACGTAAGGTATTCGACTAAACGCCTTTAGACTCTCAATAGCTTTAAATACCAAGATGACTAAAACATATAAAATCAAACAAAATTCTTACCTCATAAAACCGTTGATATAAACACAACACACACACACACTATTATTTTCAGCTGATGAACATATCTTCAGATTTTCAAGTACATGCTATCAAAGTCTTTGTAAACAGATTATGACAATAATAAAAGGTATATTCGTTGAACGTAAAGAAAAGCAAGATATGATCACTATATACGTGTGGTGTGTAAGTGTGGTTAAACCGCAATAAAATTAGGCATACTCATTCTACAGTTGATACAATATGAAATATATAATTGATAAGGTCAACTCCGCATTGAGCGTCATAAACCTACACATATTATTTCGTTACTAACGTGCGTAAACAGCGCTATACTAAAAGGCTTTACACTATAAAAAATGTATATTGACTTTTTATGGTTAGTTGAAAGAATGAAATATTCTTTATTGTATACATAGAAATAATAATAATAATACCTATATTTTTTAACTTCCTTAACTTGTTAAGGAAGTTAAAAAATATAGGTAACCTTTGGGTACAGGAAATACTTCAAAAGGTGGCAGGTTGAGCAACTACCTACAAATAATACAATATATACACAAATAATACTTTGACATATATTGATGTGCCTCCGGAAAACATACAGCATTGTTAATGAAGAAGCAGTGTGTACTTAGCCTTATTTCGTCTATGGTTTATACCATCAACGTAGTTCAACCTTTAAACGCTAGAGGCGCTAGCATCGCACCAGCTAGGGCGGCCGCCATGTCCGCCATCTTGATTTCATAGCGTTGTGTACTTTCGACACGTGAGGTCGAAAATCTTAATTTATTTTATAAATCCGTAATTTAATTCTGATATAATTTGCTTTAATTATTAAACTTGATTATAATGAATTCCGCACCGAGTGATAACGCCGCGGATGATAATCAACGGGAGAATACACATTCGTCGTCATCCGAGAAGAATCCTGCGCAAGAAGAGGACACCTCGTGTTCGGGCAGTTCGCTATCCAGCGACGCAGAGCAAGACGACCCTCCCCGGAAAAAGCGAAAACGTAATGTACAGGTAACGATTGATCCTCGGATCGATGCGTTATACAACCAGGTCAGTTTCCTTACTAATTTTATAATGCACCAACAATGTGCGGTAAATCCTGATGTGAACACCAATGACGTTCTTAATCAGTCTGATAATACCAATACCGAATTCTTGACGAATCCTTCGACATCAACATCAAAAGTACTGGAATTAGGCATTTTTAAAACTGATTTCGATGACAAGAAATTTGTGAAGCCAGCTGATGAAAACAGGTTAAGACAATTAATTGAACTCCAACATTTCAATTCTCCCACATGGAAGCACGTTAGATACAATAAAGCATTGAGTGATATGATAGCATTTCCTGGATTTTGCAATTTAAAAATAAACGACGAATTGTGTTCCCTGAATAAGGGAAAAGATTATTTAGCTCCAACAGAACAATTTGTTGCTGCTATTACCAATGTTTTATTGCACCAAAGGGAGTTGCTACAATCTGGTTTACAAGGCATCGTGGATTGGGCTCACAAAAACCCAACAGAGCTAAATTCTGAGAACTTGTTTAGTAAAATAACTGAATCATTCGGAAAATCATCCTCATCATACAAATTATCAGAACAGGCTTTACAAATTACTTGTGGGAAACGGGCCGAATGTATAGAAATAAGGCGTCAAAGACTAATATCCGATATTCCGGATAAGAACATTCAAGCGGCTCTCAATAACATACCCCCTAGTGAGGAGTTTTTGTTTGACAAAACTAAATTGTTATCACTTATCCAATCCCTCGGTGGGCCTCATTTCTGGCTGTCACCATTACATACCTCTAAATCCAAAGAAAAACCAAACCTGAAAAGAAAATTAAATGAGCCAACACCTTCGACGTCTAAATCATATACCCAACACAAAAATTATCAACAAGAAACCTATAAGAAACCACAAATGAAACAAACATACAAAAATAAAAGTGACGGTAACAAACAATCCAAAAATTATACATTTCGAAACAAAGACAGAAAAAAGTGACTCACACCTAGCACAATTCACGGGGGGCCAGTTGAACAAATTCAAGCACCAATGGCAAGCACTGGGCGCCAACAAATTCATAATATCTGCAATCACTGGTTCCCGTATACCACTATACAAAAAACCCCCCCTGATCATGCCAACAAAAAATCTTTTGAAACAATATGCAACCAAAACGTCACCTGCAATGACACGGACGATTCGGGAACTCATGGATCAAAATGTGCTCAAATTAGTAACAAGGAAAACGCCCAGTTTTATCTCCAAGCTTTTTCTGCGGAAGAAAAGCGATGGATCGATGCGCCCGATTTTCGATCTGCGAGAATTGAACAATTATGTAAAAACAAAACACTTTCGTCTGATTTCTCACGCTTCAGTACCAGACTTTCTACAACCAGGAGACTGGATGGTAAAATTAGACATATCCCAGGCATATTTTCACGTACCAATAGCGCGATCACATCGAGTCTTCCTAAGGATAAGTTACGATTGCCAATTATACGAGATGACGTGCCTGCCGTTCGGCCTAGCTTCAGCGCCGCACCTCTTCTCGTCCATAACATGCTGGGTCGCGGAGACCTTGCGTGCGAAAGGATGTCGAGTGCTTCTTTATTTGGACGACTTCCTCTTGGTTCACCAAGACCGCTCCAAGTTATGTCTTCAGGCTGCGGAAGCCGTGAGACACTTGGAACACTTGGGTTGGAAAATCAACTATCAGAAGTCAGTCGTACTACCCACACAAGACTTGGAATATCTAGGAATTCGTTGGCAAACATCAAAAAATATAATGTCACTACCTGTAAACAAAAGGAACAGTCTCAACGACTCTATAGAACAGACCTTGAAAAAAAGTTCCATCAACCTTCGACAACTTCAAAGTCTTCTGGGCCAGCTAAACTTTGCCAACTTTGTCATTCCCCGAGGCAGGCTACACTGTCGCAATTTACAAATTTTCTTGCGGCTTTTCGACAAGAAAAGACCTCGCCATATACAATCGGTTCCTCAAGTCGTTCATCACGAGATGATATGGTGGCGCGGAGCCCTATATCAAACAATGCCGATACACAAAAAGCCTGCCACCCATTTCCTGGCGACGGACGCTTCGGATTTGGGTTGGGGTGCACAATTAGACGGAACATAAGTGTCGGGAATATGGTCGACCCAACAAAAAAGATGGCACAGCAACAAAAAAGAGTTATTTGCAGTGTTAGCAGCAATCAGGGCGAATATCAATACTTTAAGAAACTCTCATATACTGATCCAATCCGACAATCGAACTTTGATAGCATACATTCGAAAAGAGGGAGGCACAAAATCGATGGAATTACTGAATCTGACATTCACTCTGTTGCAACTAACCGACAAATTCAAAATAACACTGTCGGCTTACTTTCTCCCGGGAAGATACAACATAGTAGCCGACAGACTTTCACGAGGGAAACAACCGGCAGAATGGCATCTTCTCCCCCAAGCGACTGCGGAAGTCTTCCACAAATGGGGCCGGCCAGATATCGATCTGTTCGCATCTCAAGAGACTGCTGTAGTCAGAAATTACGTATCAATAAACTGCAGAGATCAATCAGCAAGTTATATAGATGCCTTCAGCAGGCCATGGAGATACCGGCTGGCCTGGGTATTCCCACCTCCCAGCCTCCTACCCAAAGTACTGGCACACTTGAACAATGCCAGGGGAACTTACCTGATAGTGGCACCCGAATGGCCTCAAGTTTTCTGGCTACAAGATTTGAAAACCAGAGCACTAGATCACCCACACGAAATCAAGAACCTGACGGAGACTTTAATAGATGTCACAACATCACGGCCTCCTCCACAAGTGCAGACACTAACCCTGAAAGTATGGAAAATTGGGGGTGGGGGGCACAAATAAAAGAATGGTCGATACAAGAGAAGGAATTATTAAAACATAGCTGGCGCCAATCCACCTTAGCTACTTACTTACCAGCAATAAGAAGATGGCTCACGTGGTGCTCTAGCTCTCGAGTTAACCCCAAATCACCTCAGCCCGCTGATGTTGCAAAATTTTTAATATATCTCTTTCTAGAAGAAAAACTTTCTCATAGTACTATACTCGTACATAAATCTGCGATTTTGACATTCTGTGGCCCCCATGTAGAACAACAGTCTTTCTCAAATTTCATCATTAAACATACCCTTAAGGCAATCGGAGTTGCTAAACCAAAGGTACCTAAACCGAAGTTCACATGGGACCCCAGAATCGTTTTGGATTGGATTTCTAATAATCCACCCAAAGACACACTTTTCGACTTAGCGCGGAGGACAGCAACTGTTCTCTTATTAGCTTCAGGACGCAGAGTCCATGACCTGACCCTACTAAAAATTTCAAATGAATGTCTCTTCGATAACGGAGAAAATATTTTTCTAATACCTATTTTTGGGTCTAAAACCGATACCCATTCTTATCGTCAGTCCGGGTGGAAGCTGTCAAAACACATAAATCAAAATATATGTCCAGTAACATTGGTTAGATCTTTTATAGAAAAACTTACCCCTAGAAGGTCTCAAGTCAAGGATTTGAATAGTCTATTTATAACTGTTAGCGGTAACATAAAAGCAGCTTCACGTACCGTTATTGGAAACTGGGTACGCACAGTTCTCCGTGACAGTGGCGTTCATGCATCCCCGGGAAGCTGCAGATCAGCAGTAGCTTCCTTAGGATGGTTGGAAAATCAACCAATAGATGACATATTGTCTAGGGGCAATTGGAAATCTTCGAACACCCTTTTTAATCATTACTGTCGCCTGATAGAGCTTTCTGAAGATAATCGTAATTCTTTCTTCAATACTTTTACTCCATCTTAATGCATTGTGTATACGGACACAAAATAATTAGAAACGATATTGATTACTTACCTTACTTATTATTATATAAAATTAATTATTACTTTTTTGGTTAACAAATTTATATTTGTGATTTTGTTTTGGTTAATTAATTAACTCTCCTGGGAGGAGAAGTGATGAAATCAGTATTTATCTAGGATATATTTTTAAGTTTTCAATTTAATTCTAAATAAAGATTGAATTTAATTTACAGATTTAATTAGCCTTTTCATCATCATTCATCATAGCGTTGTGCTTAATTTTTTCACCAGCAGATAACAAACACATCTTCATTAACAATGCTGTATGTTTTCCGGAGGCACATCAATATAACGGTTTTACATAACAATAAAACCGATATTATGTGCCGAGAAGGAAAACATACAGCATTGCAGGAAGGTCTTCCTGGTGAAGTGAAGACTATGAAATCAAGATGGCGGACATGGCGGCCGCCCTAGCTGGTGCGATGCTAGCGCCTCTAGCGTTTAAAGGTTGAACTACGTTGATGGTATAAACCATAGACGAAATAAGGCTAAGTACACACTGCTTCTTCATTAACAATGCTGTATGTTTTCCTTCTCGGCACATAATATCGGTTTTATTGTTATGTAAAACCGTTATATTAAGCAAATAATAACAGCAACTAAATGAAAAAAAGAATTTAAGAGAGTGATAGTAGGAGAATATCAACACTGCAAATCTATAGATTTAATAGTCCGAGGTTGTTTGATGTTCTGAGGCATTTCAAAGACGAACAACTTGAATTTGTTGCTTGGTACTGTGACTTTTGATATATTCTTCTTGTGCCATTCATTGTCACTTTGAGTAACTTAATAAAATTAAAATGCAGGTCGACAGAAAGCGGTCTGAGCGAGGCTGAATCCAACATAACTAATGGTTCCTCCGACGACCCTACAGAACGCGAGCGTGTACTTCGTGAAAAGGTAATTAGAGTAATTAATAGTATATAAAGATAAAACTATCCTGATAAAATGCCAAATGATTAAAAAAAACAGAAAATCTTCATGAAAAAATAGAATAAACTTCATTTGATTACTAGTTACTAGGTATCAAAGTAAGGCATCAAGTATAAAAACATCAAAGCATCTCATAATCATCGTAGTGGTAGGTGTCTTTGTCGTATCTACCTAGATTCAAATTCAAAATCGTTTATTCAAATAGACCTTCGCAGGCACTTATGGAAAGTCTGACTCTAATACCGGTTCTGAAGGTTGCATTTGCCGAGAAGAGTCAGCAATAAACTTAGCAATTACTCTTTTCAAAACAAGCTAAGATTCATTACATTATATTTAGACTAGCTGTCCCCGGCGGTTTCACCCGCGTTCCCGGGATAAAAAGTAGTCTATGTCCTTCTCCATACACATAGGCTATCTGCATGCCAAATTTCATGATGATCTGTTGAATAGTTGAGGCGTGAAGGCTTATCAACAAACTAACTCACTTTCGCATTTATAATATTAGTTAGGATTCTGATCGCATTGACAACAATTGCGTGTCCCAGAGCATCGGAAAAACTACCAAGTAGACTGAATCAATATTTAATGAGTAAATAGCAAACTTAAGCTTACCAGTCCCCACAAGCAGCACCTGTTCACAAGTATGACGCCATCGCCCTCCTCGCTATTTTGGAGGGAAGTAGAGGGTGGTTGACCGCCCTCTTGTTTGTTTGCCTTCTAAGCTTTATCCCCTAGACCCTACGAGCCATATCCGCGTTAATGGCATAGTTTCAGAGAGGTAGAGCATAGCGTTATTTCGCTCAAAGAGCAGCTCGACTGGGGAAGTACTTCCACGTTACAGAATACCGTAGCCAAATAACTTTATTGCGTGTTCCTGCGCGTGAGTAAGGTTGCTAGAGCCCATTGGAGAGGGGCGAAAGGTCGGTAACGCGTGAGTGATGCCTCGCGTGTTGCAAGCACCAAGCTACGGTCACCGCTTACTATCAGGCGGGCCGTATGCTTGTTTACCGACTACCTGGTGGTAGAAAAATAGATCCCGTTCCAAAAACAAGGTTATACTGAAAGTTGTTTTATTTTTCCTAGCCAGTATGGGCAAATTCTAAATTCTTTTTCTCTAAGACCTGTAGGGTCTTAGAGAAAAACGCTGAGCTGAATTTTGATGAAAATAAAAGAAGCATATTTTTTTTAATTAATGAGGGTCAATTTTGATAACTTCTAGCAACTTGTGACCAAAATTTAAACATAATTTTGTTCGTATTGTGACGAAGAAGAAGATAAAGAAAAATAATTGAAAAAAATTCATGTTAAAAAATACACATTTTTAATGGCATTTTTATTTTCATTAAAATTCAGCTCAGGGTTCCTTTCAGCGCGTTTTTCTCTAAGACTAGTAGTTCAAAAGTTGCCCTAAATGGCTGGAAAAAAAACTCATCCTGTATATATCCAGGAGGCCGAGCTGCGCCGCATGCAGGAGATGCTGGAGCAGATGCAGCGCCAGATGCAGCTGCAGGCGGCCGGCGCCACCACCACTGCATAGTGCACGACCACCGCACAGGTACCCATTTTATTATACCCATATTTTACTTTTTTTATAAAAGAATCTTTTTAGGGTTTCGTACCTAAAGGGTACCCACAGTACCCTATTACTAAGCCTCTGCTGTCAGTACGTCCGTCCGTCTGTCTAGCAGTGGGCTGTATCTCATGAACCGTAATAGGTAGACAGTTGAATTATTCACAGTGTGTTTATTTCTATTGCTGGTATAACACCAAATAATAAAAATAAAATAAAATTAAAAGTGGTGCCTCAAGAAGAGCCTTTTCGGCACATCGGTTTTTTATATATACATAATATATACAATACGTCGCTGCTGCCCAAATATTAACTGGTCGCGCGCACGACCAGACAAGAAAGACCTGCTAGAGTTAAAATTTATATGGAACAGTAACTAAATGACAGTTAATATTAAACCTTATGTCTTATACGTCACAGTGGCATTTCGCGCACAATGGCCGCGGTTCCCCTTAAACACAAACAGTCTGTATAAGGCGCGCGAAGTTTTCACTCTGCTGTTTCATTTGATGTTTTCCCGGGATAAAGAGTATCCTATATGTTATTCCAGGTTATGATCTCCTACGTGCCAAATTTCTTCACGATCGGTTGTGCCATTGAGGCGTCAAGAGGTGACAAACAAACAAAACCACTTCTGCAGTTAATATATTAGTAGGATAGGATGAATATGTCTGTGGATGTCGAACGTTATTAATTGTTCGTATGTTTGTGTTACAGTTGGACATCAGTACGGCTGTCCATCTGCCGGACAACTGCGACGTCGTTAACTCAATACTGCGCGCCATCCCGTACTGTGTTACTTCCAATTGACTCTCTGTACCATTTATACTGTGGTATTCATCATTTTCAAAACAAACCTTATCGTGCGAATACTAAGGTAATTTTTCAATCGCTTGATAAACCTCGATTCTATAACAAATTGTTCTAATCTTAAATTACTAATCAGATACAGCTTAACTGGTCATTGAAAAATCAACCCTAAGAAAACTAGCTCTTTGTCACAATTTGATTGCTCGTCAAATCGGAACATTACATGTTAGGCTAAAACAGAGTTCGCTTACAAGCCATTAAATATACATTTAATTATTGTACAGTACCTAATTACATTATGGAAAGAGATTGGCTTCGGAGAGTGTTGTCTCTATGACACGAATCACACGTTTAAGATTAACAAGTTAGCGATAGAACATAAAAGGAGTATCAATAACGAAAGGCGGCTCTACAAAGCCGATGCTAGTTATTATCTATTTCTAAAGTAAATGTACTGACAATATAACTCATATTTTTGCCGGACAGGTCCAATTACTCACTGACTCGTCACTAGATAAGTGTTTGTCATATTACTATGAATACCACAATAACAGAGTGTAGTATTAATAATGTACTCAAATATTATTTTATGTGACGTATTTCTTTTATAGAATGATTCATTATAATAGGTAAACCCATATCTATAGTTATTAGAACGATTTAAACTCTCTATTAGTAGTGTTAAGTGAACGCAATATACGTATTGATAGATGCTTGATATTCCATATTTATTACAGACTGTTCTATATGTCATAGAATGGCATAGGTTATATACGTCAAAGCACTATGAACCCCGCTATGTCTTAGTAAATTTTTATATGGAATATTAAGTAATATTATCTTCACTGTTAATCGAATAGCCTTACGCGCAAAGCAATTTGCGACTAGCGCCAGAAATAACGTCGCCGCAATAAAAAATATACGTCCTCATACTGGACTGATAATGTAACAAATAAAAATATACTTTAAAATACGGCGTTAGTATAATACGATCGGTTGTTAGATTTGGCCTAATTGATCTGATATGCATTTATACTTCATCTTGTGCCATTCCTGAATATTTTATTATTAATTCCAAATAGAGTATTATTATATTTCAAGTTTTTTCTATGGGCTAAGAGCGTCGGGGAAATGTTCCAGTTGAACAGTACGATTCTGTTGTAAATCGCACTAAACTTATTTTAGTCACATAACATCTCTTTCTTACAAACATTATTGAAAAACGATAGAACACATTTAAGGCTGTCAAATTAGTCTTTGCCGTCTTCATTAGCGGGTATTTAAACGTAACCGCGATAGATGGCGACTAAATTTATATTGAAAACAAGTATTGGACTAAATTTCTTTACATCCTTTTCTTATTTTCTTTGTTAGAAAGGGACATAGTGAGACTAAATTAGTTTAGTTGTAAACAACAGAATCAGCACCAATGTATTGCATTTTTTGTGCTGTTACTAAAATTGTGTTTGGTGGTTGACTGTCCTTTAGTTGATTTCTCAAAGGTTATGGCCCACATTATATGACTGATATTTGAAATTTTCTGAAATTACTATTATCTCTTATTTTGTGATTTCATTTATATTTTAATGCAAGACTTGTATACTTTTGTGTATAAAAACTGATGTGAATTATATCAATTTATTGGATCTTTAATATAAAAGCATTTTTTATCTAACGTAAAACAATTACGACGAAGGCAAGGCGTCGCCAGCCGATGGCCCAGAGTGGGGCAAGGTGGAAAAAGTATGAATAAAATTGTAGATACAGTCAAGAGCACATGCACTACTACTACACCTACGGCGATTGTAATTAGCATGGTACAAAGGTCAAGCAAGTCAAGTGAGTGGACTTAGGTCATTGGTAGCTTTGCATTTGCCTTTTTTTTACAATGGCGGGGTAGTAGGAGGTGCAGCTGGCGACGCCCAGTGACGAAGGGAATTAGTAGGTACTTAAAAATTTAACATTCTCATAAAATTCTTGAATCTATCCCCACGGTGCATTTACTTTATTAGATTTAATGAAATTTACTAACTTCTCAGGAACAATAATACACTTGATATTTAATTTAATTGGCTAGTTACTATTTTTGAAATCTTAGATGTTAAATTGGTGCCAAAGCTGTGAAATGAAAGAACTAAGTTTAGTTCTCATATGAAAGTAGATGAAAGTATAGAATTTTCTCAAGCGTGTTTGAAAGTTTACAATTAGGTACCTTTATATTTAGTTATATTTTAATAGAACTATGTAATCTTATTTTTATAATAAAAAAATATACATTGAATGTGTTTTTTATTTCCTTATCGATAACACCCTAAAATTAACTAGACAATTTGACAACCTCACCTGTTACTGAGCACACTGGGTTAGGTTCAAAAAGACTTTTTACTTGAAGCATTCGTTTTTATTTAATACTACAAAGTCGGTAAACAAGCATACGGCCCGCCTGATGGTAAGCGGTTACCGTAGCCATATGGACGCTTGCAACACATGAGGCATCACTCACGTGTAACCGACTCCTCCGATATTTCAAAATATCTTGCTCAATTAAATTGAATTCGGCTGTGGATGGAGTATATATAATGTTAGCTGCTGTTACCAAATTAAGATGTTTTATGTTAATGAACTACTACGTTCGCTAATCACTGAAATATTTAGCCATATTGTTTTACGAAGGTAAAAATCAATAAAAACTTGAAAAAACAAAACAAATTTCCCGCCTTATGAACATCTACCTCTGGGGTGCGTTCATTAGTACACGCCGTTATTGAACTGTATGTAACTGAACGCTAAGATAATCGTCGGGCGACCACCCGGCGCGCGCGCTCGTCAGTTTTGTGCTACAGACGCAACGATTGAACTGCACGCACAGTTCAACTCAAAGAAATTGGATATGCTAATTTCTTTGGTTCAACTGTACCATAGAACTGTACAGTAAACTGTACGTCTGGGTAGGTTCGATTTATTAACAGTTTGACAGGTATTTTGAGCATAGAGCCTCATAAGAAAACTGCTCATTATAAAAATGAGTGGGAATACCTAGGAACAATGAAAGGGAAAAAAAAATAAAGAAAAGATTAGCCCCTCTTTATATATTTTTTTGGAATGTGGCCTTTTTATGTTAATTAGCCTGAATTTGTGCTATGAAGCTGACAACACTAGTCGCTAGGCTATATAACTGCCATTAGTGTTGCCAACGTAGGCGATTTATCGCCATTTAGGCTACTCAGGACGAAAATTGGCGACGAATTAATGTGAATGGTGACTGGTCGCTTTTTAGGCTACTTAAACAACAAGGTATTAATATAACAGTAGTATATTAGATAAATCAATTATAAGTGGTGTTCGTTCTGATCATATGGCTCAGATTGTAATATTGCCCTACAAATTGAAAGTTTCTAAGGTAATTAAAGAAATTAGACCTATGACAAAGGTAAGACTAGATAACTTTAAAAATAATTTGGAAATGAAACTAAATAGTAAGATATATAGTAGTAATGACCCCAATGTCTTGTATAATGGTTTATTATCTAGTATTTGCAAAGACTTTAATAAATCCTGTCCCATCAAAAAAATTAAGGTAAACAGTAAGCTGGAATTTAGTGATTGGGCCACAAAAGGAATTCGGAAAAGTAGGGATAAGCTGTACGAACTATATCATTTAAGATCATACAGTCGTGACGAGAATTTCCATAACTATGTTAGAAAGTTTTCAAAATTATTTAAAATAGTATGTAATCGAGCTAAATCGATATACTTAAGTAAAAAAATAGATAAAGCATCTAATAAAATCAAGGCAGTCTGGAACGTTATAAATACGGAATCAGGTAAAATTAAAAATAAAAACGAACAGCACGCGTTAAAAATTAATAATAAAATTTTGTCAGATAAGTTAGATGTTGCCACTGCTTTTGAATACTTTTTCTCGAGTATACCAGAGAAAACTACCGATTGTCTTAATTCGTGTCCCGACGTGGCTGAAACATTACTTAAGCAACATGTTAAGGAATCATTTCCAAATTTTAATTTTAGTTATGTCACTGCTAGTGATGTCACAAAATCATTTAATGCACTTGTTAGATATTTAGTTAAATCTGATAGTTAAAGGTCTACTTAATAAATTCATTATTTGCAGTGGCAACACTACTGAACTAAATGTTACTTCCGGATGATTATTAATTGATATTATACTTGATGTTATTTATAAATTATAATTCTGATAACAATTGGATTAAAATAAATGCAGAGTCATCAAGTGACTCCTAGGATAATTAATTGTTGATAAACATTTTTTAACGAGATGTGAATTGACTCCTGATATTAATATTTCTATTGAATATTTAATTGCTTTGACGAATCATAATTATGATCATACCTATATTCGATAATAGTTATTTCAATAATTAACAACTAGTACTATAATTTTTATTGATAATGGTTTACTAAAGTTATTATTAAGAGTAGTGACATTTGTTGATAAAATGTATTCACGTTGAGGTGTGTGGTTGAGACTTTTAGTTGTTGAATAAAGTATTATAAAATGGGCGGGTAGGTCTGGGCTTGGCCAGTCGTCGTTTGTATTTGGAAGTGATTACTTATAGTGGTAATAATGTGAAATTACTGTCCGACGTCCGTCGATATAAAGATAAGTATATTTGATATCCTCAACTGTAAAGATTGATCATTTTATAATATTGTGTGTTTTGTGTATTTGTTGTATACAGAGAATAACTCTGAATGTGTAGTGGCCGTACATAAGACCTTAATATTGAGTTTCTTACCGGTATCTTCTCAATATGGTCGGCCATCCGAACCGGTGGTAGCTTTGAGAGTAAATTCATAGTTTTGGCCATTGATATGATATTTGAATAAATACATTCAAAAGTCTGGCCTAAATGATTATTTATTATCCTGACCTAAAACCCTTTAGTAGTACACAGATATAGTTAGGTATACCTGATTTGGGAATATGCTATATAATTAATTTAGCATTATCATCCTAACATTTGAATTACGTAATCTGATTCTAATTGTCTATTATCTGAACTGATTAATTTGTTAATAATTATATTAGAAATATAAAGGAGTAAAATCAGTGTAAATATTGAAGTTCAGATCGGAAATCTAAAGGTGAATAAATGAAATACATTAAAGTAAGGTCTTGTGATTTATTTATTAGTACCTACCCTACATTGCAACTTCAACCTGTTTCTACATTCAGTAATGTAGATCTTCTAAGTAAATAGTAATAGCTATAAACAGTTTAGCCAACTTAACACCTGATTGATAAATTCCTCGATGACTCTATATTTATTTAAGATTGATAGTAAATTAGTAGATATCTACTCTTTCCCAATGATGTTGAACCGCTTAACCTGACATCAGAAGTGGGATACGCTTAATCTGTGCCCTTATAAACTAACATTTTGACTTGTTTTTTCTAGACTGTCGAAATTTGGATCTTGAAGTACATTGAACACTGGACCAGTTATAATTGACGATAAGAGCCGCAAATCATGAAGCTGATAATTTGTAAGACGACAAAACGTTGGATTCCTAGAAGCCTTATACATCCTGTTTGAAAGAAGATCCATTGACGATAAGAGCAGCAAATGATGAAGCTGATTATTTGGTCTGGTAGGGCCTTGCATGGCTTTATTGTTTTATGCTAAGATATTTTATTTCTGTAAACTGATGTCCCAAAAGTTAGATTCACAAAACTAACTTAAAAGTGTGTTACGTGAAAACTAAATTGATCATGCGGAACAAGGTTCAGTACAGTTAAATTGTAAAATGAATATTTCAAATACGTATTAGTAATTATACCGATTTAGGCATAGAAATATGTTTGTCCATCCAGTTAAAAACCTCCACATATTTAACACGGTAGAAATATTAAAAAATAGCTATTCCCCGTAGTTTCATCCACATTCCCGGGTTGAAAAGTGTACTCTGTACATCTAAACTTCCTATCAGTTTTTTTTTAAATCCGACTGGTGATTCCAGGGATTGTCCCATTTAAACAAACTACTGCTGTATTGTATTAGTATAGATTAAATAACGAAAGCACATATAAATAATAACATTTTGTAGGATAACTTTGATTAAATATAATTCTGGTGTAGAATAACTTTAGATTTCACCAGAAATATTACAGTTTTCCTTCTTTTTGTGTACTGTTTTTGTGGTGTACAAATAAAGTACATTTATGTTATGTTAGTTTATAACAGGGAGTCACTTAAAACTTTAAAAGTAAAAAAAAATCTAGAACTGTTCGAATCAAATTAATAATAGTATTATAATGGGTATATAGGTATTTCAAAATTGGTAAATAATTGGGCACCTTCAAAATTGAAGACTAGTGTCCTTTTTTTTTCTTGGTTTATCTATGAATTCCAGTCTTGATATTACTGGAATTATTTTTGTAACAATATTAAAGATAAAATCGGTATATTTTGGTGAGTTGTTACAAATTAGCGATTTATTATGTTTAATCATCTGTAATTTCCTAAAAAGTAAGGTCACTAAAACATGCCAATGACCGATTCCCAACAATGTAGATTTAAATCGTGTCATGTCAAGAGTCAAGAAAATAAACATTTCATTTCAATTACATCCATAGTACAAAGCTTATTGCAGATTTAGTGTTCTATATTAGTATAATTCCTCGTCTCTATATAGCAATAAGGAAGGGAATGAAATAAATTTAGATATTTATTTCTACTAAGAGTTGCGACGACATTTTCGAATTAATATGGAATTTATAATGTTGATTATTTAACTAGAGAAAATCACTAACAGAGTGAAAAAGGATTCGGAATCCTGTTATATTTTATTAAATTTAATTCTGGAAATAATTAAAATGGCTGTATATTTAAATTGCCTTGATTACCTGGTTTGAGTTAACTGAATTTGAGAGGATCATGTATACGAAAGGTTTATAACTCCCTTCACTCGGCAAATACTTTGTTTTTTTTTGTAAAAAAAATGTTACATAATAATTGAGCATAAATTATAAAAGGCAAATGTGTGAAATTTGGAATTGGCGAAACACTGTGTACAGGAAAATTTTAAATATTATTCTCACTGGCAAAACATATCTAAGTAATGAGTAATGAATAAGGTAGGTCATAAAATTTATTCTTAAAAATAAAGTAATTTTTAGCGAGTTTGAAATGGCTTTGACTTGTTACATGTGGTTGTTGCCAATTTCATAATTTATATTTTCTTAGTAATTTATAATCATTGAAAGTTGTTCCTGTTTGACGTTGGTTCAGTAAATTGAAACTAAATATTTGATTCACATAAGATAATTTGTTTGAAATATGTAAAAAAAAATAGTTTGAAATGCGGAAGTTTCGATATACGATGTTTTTCGTAAGCTAAAAATATTAAACATAGCGTTTCAGATTATATAATGTACTCTTTGCATAGAATTGTCAGTGTGGCCGAACGGTAATAATTCATTTTGGCGTAGAATTTGATAAATAAGTACATAAAATAAAAACTAAATGCACCATATTGTAGGAGTATTCTATAATGTATTTCTTAAAAACTATGGTTGTGTTGTTACAACAGAAAATGTCTCTTTTAATTAATTTAATTTTAACCTTGAGAGATTATTTCAGCAGCAGATTTAAAATAAAGTTTTTATGACCTTTCATAAACACCTTATCATATAATGGTACATTACATGAATTTTTTGGGATAATTGAATATTGCTATGGATTTAAGTTTTCCTGTAATGAAAGTATTATTTAATAATGATGCCAATGATTATTTTTTCCGAATATTAATCCTGTTCTATTAGTTAATTGAAAAATAATTTGATAGATTATTTGCCACTGAAGTATTGTTAGATTGTGTTTTGGTACTGAAGAGTGTTGATAAGATTGTTTTGGTACTGAAGAGTGTGGCAATGAACTGCTGAAGTCTCCTGCTTTTTCTAGTCTTGACTCATGTGCAGCAGGTGGGGGACTAGAAGCTACAAAGCGATAGGCCGTTGTTACTTTGTCTTGTAAAATGTGAATTGCAAGTCTGTAGCAATGCAATTCAAAAATATATATATGATTATAAGTGAACTGCTGAAGTCTCTTGCTTTATTCTAAGTCGTGTCTCATGTGCAGCAGGTGTGGGGCTAGAATATATTGTCGACAAAGCAACAGGCCGTTGTTACTTTATTTTGTATAAGTAATTCAACTATTTTTATTTACTTTTTGGAAATGGAAATATTCTTTACTAAAATGAAATGAAATTGAATGGAAATGGTATGGGATCGAACATAGAATATAAACTTTATTTTAAGAATGGGTGTTCCTTAAGCTATACTGAGCTTTTGGTTGTGTGACTATACTTGTGGCAAGGCTAGTATTTAAATTTAATTAATCATATTTTTAAATGTATAAGTTTCTATAGTGGTGAATGTAGCTATGGCACAGATGTATGACCTGTGGCTATATCTGTTGTCATCTGTGGTTGTGCCCATGGGCTGGAACTAAGTAATTATGATGTACCTACTGCTTTTCGCCAGGGGTTCGCTCACGCAGAATTAATTAAATTTCATTGGTCAACCGATTTCATTTAATTATCTTGTAGATTCAAATGAGGTTTGTCAAGCATCTATTTTCAGTTTAAAAAAAACCATAAGTCCTCCAACTATTTAAACATTGGTAAAAAAAAAAAATCCCTTGTCAAGCGGCGTGAAATTTCAAATATTTCTTATTTACTGAAAATAGAATCAAAATCAGTAGATTACTCTGAATTAATCGGGGAAATGGATTTGAACACTCCCTCTAGATCGTATCAGAACTTTCCAATACTTAATGCCCATACACTTGTCAATTCTAATTATGGACACGATACCGACAACTTTATCACTTTTATTGGGCAACACGATTTTAACCTTTTCTGCACAAGCGGTATATCGGCGAGGCGAATACTTTTTCGAATAATACGGATTGTTATTCGGAAAAGTGTGTTGTGAATTGTATTTCTGTATTATTTGCCATTAAATTAAATAATCTAATATTATATTTATATATTAAGAATGTTATTGATAATTTCCATATAGTGTTAAACGTGTTACATAAATGGCCACAGATACGGTTCTTATACTGGCATATATCCGCGAAGACCTGTTATTGGCTTCCTGATAACTATTGATATTTTAAGTTTGTTATTGTATAGCTGTTGGTTTTCCCACAGTGAATAAGTGAGAGTATGAAAATTTGTTCAGTAGTTTTAAAGCTTTTGTTCTAATGGACTGACGTAAGAACGACGACAATTTTCATAACCTTATTTGTTTTCTGATCAGTTTTTTGGTAAATATATTTTAATGTACAAACATACTGGTTCTACAGTTTTATCATATGTTTAGATATTTTGTTTCTATGATTGTGCCGATGGCAGTACCTTCGACTATACTCGTTGCTATACCTGTAGTTGTATCTGTAATTAGACCGTGGCCATAGGCTTAAATACAACCAGCAGTACAACAAGTACTGCTGGTTGTATTTAAGCCTATGGCTAGACCTGTGGGTTTCCTTGTGGTTGTGCCTGGACGCCAGGAATATAACGGGTGTCAATAATAAATGTGATGTTAGTACTTCGAGGACGAAGTACATGTCAGTCTGGCCGTGTTAGATATTTAGTTAAATCTGATAGTTAAAGGTCTACTTAATAAATTCATTATTTGCAGTGGCAACACTACTGAACTAAATGTTACTTCCGGATGATTATTAATTGATATTATACTTGATGTTATTTATAAATTATAATTCTGATAACAATTGGATTAAAATAAATGCAGAGTCATCAAGTGACTCCTAGGATAATTAATTGTTGATAAACATTTTTTAACGAGATGTGAATTGACTCCTGATATTAATATTTCTATTGAATATTTAATTGCTTTGACGAATCATAATTATGATCATACCTATATTCGATAATAGTTATTTCAATAATTAACAACTAGTACTATAATTTTTATTGATAATGGTTTACTAAAGTTATTATTAAGAGTAGTGACATTTGTTGATAAAATGTATTCACGTTGAGGTGTGTGGTTGAGACTTTTAGTTGTTGAATAAAGTATTATAAAATGGGCGGGTAGGTCTGGGCTTGGCCAGTCGTCGTTTGTATTTGGAAGTGATTACTTATAGTGGTAATAATGTGAAATTACTGTCCGACGTCCGTCGATATAAAGATAAGTATATTTGATATCCTCAACTGTAAAGATTGATCATTTTATAATATTGTGTGTTTTGTGTATTTGTTGTATACAGAGAATAACTCTGAATGTGTAGTGGCCGTACATAAGACCTTAATATTGAGTTTCTTACCGGTATCTTCTCAATATGGTCGGCCATCCGAACCGGTGGTAGCTTTGAGAGTAAATTCATAGTTTTGGCCATTGATATGATATTTGAATAAATACATTCAAAAGTCTGGCCTAAATGATTATTTATTATCCTGACCTAAAACCCTTTAGTAGTACACAGATATAGTTAGGTATACCTGATTTGGGAATATGCTATATAATTAATTTAGCATTATCATCCTAACATTTGAATTACGTAATCTGATTCTAATTGTCTATTATCTGAACTGATTAATTTGTTAATAATTATATTAGAAATATAAAGGAGTAAAATCAGTGTAAATATTGAAGTTCAGATCGGAAATCTAAAGGTGAATAAATGAAATACATTAAAGTAAGGTCTTGTGATTTATTTATTAGTACCTACCCTACATTGCAACTTCAACCTGTTTCTACATTCAGTAATGTAGATACTTAACACCTGATTGATAAATTCCTCGATGACTCTATATTTATTTAAGATTGATAGTAAATTAGTAGATATCTACTCTTTCCCAATGATGTTGAACCGCTTAACCTGACACACTCAATCGAAAAAATACTGAAGACCTATGGCACAGAATATTCAATAGTACTACGTACAGAAAACCCACTTCAAAAACGACATTTAAATAAAAAGCTACTCTTGGAACGACGTAATAAGGCGCAATCCAGCTCGCTCAGCGCTGCGCGCCTAAAATTATATTCACCTACAACTTCCCTCTCTTTCTATCGTATAACTCTATCCTGTATGACGCGGCACGTGTTACGGTAGGGTTGTCTAATGACGTATTATGAATCTTCAATATTTCCTTATCGGTTAGGTATGTACCTATTACTATTCTCCTTTCGTGAATAATGACATTTAAAATATCCTAGCTAACTAGTATTAGCGCAGAAAGGTTTTTTTAAATGTCTGCATATTTTAATCCAAGTTTTAGGCCTATACTGATACTTTGTATAACTGAATGTGTACTCTGTCTACGAAACTGAATACAACTATTTTGGGGAAGGGTTTTAGTAACATACATGCATATAAAATCTGGAATGACTGACGACGGGACAAGTAACGGCACGACTACCTAGTCCAGGGCGGTCAGCCGAAATTCACAACGTTTGTTATTAATAATCTTCAAGTTTGTTATATAAAAAAATAACGAAGTTAAAGAATTATTTAGAAAAGGATATACTGAGTAAGTAATAACAATTAGAATTGTTAATATTTTCTGAATATTATTCTACTGATTTTTGAAATAGTAGTTTGTTAAATCTTAGTTATTCAAAAAAGTAAAATTTACACTAATGTATATTCATTAGTGTATAATAATAATAATACTAGTATTATAAAGACGTAACATTGGTTTGTTTGTATATTTGAAGAGGGAACACTCTCTATTCTGGAACTACTAACAGTTTCTAAAATAAAAAAAACATCAAAATCGGTTCATAAACGACGAAGTTATCCGCGAACACACATAAAAAAAAAAAATTACGGTCGAATTGAGAACCCTCCTCCTTTTTTTGAAGTCGGTTGAAAATCAGTCACATGAGTTGTTGAGGTCTCAGTGGCCCGTTTAGACAAGAGGGTGTCTCTTCTGGTCGCACTATAGGTATTTGTCTCTTTTTGACACACTGGTATGCTATCAAAACGGGCCTATTAGATCTTGCCGACCTTAATAAAGTCAGAAAGGACATTAAGACAATACAATGAAACAACAACAAAAAATCTAGTACTATGAAAACAACGATACCAACACAAATAGTGTTAAAATAAGAACAATAAACACTTTATATAAGTACGTAGGTATTTAAACCCACACGCGTCTTTCGGTGCGGGCGCGTTGCAACCTACTAGCGTTAGTCCGGTAGACCGTTCGGCGCGCAATCGTACCTAAACATGGGAGTGAGACAGGCCTGCCTATGGGGACTGTCAGTAACTATATTAAAATCAATTATAACAGTGATTGCACCAATTTTGTCAGATATATTTAATGAATGCATTGATCAGGGCTCTTTTCCTGATTTAATGAAGTATAGTAAAATAGTGCCAATTTTTAAGTCTGGTTGTAAGGATAATCCTTCTGATTATAGACCGATTTCTGTACTTCCAGCACTTAGTAAAATATTTGAAAAACTGTTGCTTAATCAAATGTTAGGTCACTTTAATAAATATGAGATACTACATAGTCATCAGTTTGGCTTCACGAAGGGGAGATCTACATCAGATGCAGCAGCAAAATTATTAAAGCACATCTATGAAGCCTGGGAGAATTCACAAGATGCAATCGGCATTTTTTGTGATCTATCTAAGGCCTTTGACTGCGTTGACCACCGTACTCTACTCCGTAAGCTTGGATTTTATGGTATTCGTGGAACTGCTCATGATCTTGTTTTATCTTATCTTAGTAATCGTCAACAAAGGGTAGGAATTAGTGGTACAACATCCAAGGGCTCTTTAGTCAAAATGGGGGTACCCCAGGGTTCAATACTAGGGCCATTTTTGTTTCTAGTATATATTAATGATTTACCATCTGTTGTAAATGGTCTCTCAGATATAGTCTTGTTTGCTGACGATACTTCGTTCATTTTCAAAGTAGATAGAAAAGACAAAGAACTCAATGAAGTAAATGACACCATGTCAATAGTTTCCAAATGGTTTGCTGTTAACAATCTGTTACTAAACTCGAAGAAAACTAAATGTTTAAGATTCTCTCTCCCAAATGTAGTGCAAGTAGACAGTCAGATATTAATAGATGGTAGCAGTTTGGAACTAGTGAAAAAAACTGTATTTTTAGGTATAACATTAGATAATAAATTACAATGGGGTCCTCAGATAGAATCTTTATCTGGTAAATTAAGTTCTGCTGCATTTGCTGTTAGAAAAATCAAACAATTGACGAATGTCGAGACGGCCAAATTAGTTTATTTTGCATACTTTCATAGCCTTTTATCGTATGGCGTATTATTATGGGGAGCTGCAGCAGATATTGAGACTATTTTTATATTACAAAAAAGGGCCATTCGTGCAATTTATAGTATGGGACCTCGTGAATCATTGAAGGAATTGTTTAAGGAAATAAATGTCATGACTTTACCTTCACTTTACATTTATGAAAATATAATGTTAGTACGTAAAAGCTTACACACGTTTAAAACGAATAGTGAAGTTCACAATATCAATACTAGACAAAAAGACAAATTAGTTGTTCCGTATTTTAGATTAGCGAAAGTTCAAAAGTCATTTCTTGGAAATAGTGTACGTTTTTATAACAAAATCCCACCTTCGGTAATCAAAATGACTGATTTTAAGTTCAAATCTCACGTAAAGAAAGTCTTGAAAGCACGAGCTTATTACAAGGTAGCCCATTATATTGAAGATAAAGATGTCTGGAAATAGCTTCACTCTGCACAAGCGCACATTGTACAAAATTCAGTAGATTACCTACATAATTATGAACCAGTGCAGGTTATTATTTTTATTTATTTTGTATGTTGGTGTTTTGTTTTTTTTTTTATGTTTATGCGTTTTTATGTTTGTGTATTTTATTTTGTAAAATAAAACGTATGTATGTATAATGTTTTGGAAAAAAATAGCCAATAGTCAGATTGTTCAAAAAAATATTTAAAAAATGTAACCTTGCTGAGTTTCTTGCCTGTTCTTCTCAGTTGAAGGCCGACTTACGAACTGGTGGTAACTTCAGTAGCTTTGACCTTCATAAGTGCCCTACTAGGGCCTAAATTGAATAAATGGCTTTGACTTTGACTTTGACTTTGACTATAAGGCGAATCACAAGTAAGCATAATCGTAAGAATAAATAATCTATGCAGAAACAAAATGTAAATTCAGTGATATTAAGTAACAAAAAACGGCCATCCTATATTTGTGGTAGAAGAATACCATAAATTTGTCTTAGCTATTATGTAACCTTTCTTAATTTTAGATAAGGGTATCTGCTACATGCAGCATAAACCACGCGCGGATGCTCATGTATATTTATACTGATTTAAAGAATTTAAAGCCCACAAATGGCGCGGGTACACACTTAACGTAGCGGACGCCCTATCTACGAACACTATTTTTATTGCACTTTTAAGCTCCATTTGGTTCAAGTCAAAGTACCAAAGTTACTCGGTAGTTTGACCTTCATAAGTGCCCCACCTACTAGGGCCTCAATTGAATAAATGGCTTTGACTTGACATATATATTTTTAAATGTTAAAATAATTAATTTAATTTTTATAACAACTTTATAATTTTATTCATAGCTTTATAGCGGCTTTTGGCCCCGAAAGTATTGGGCTACTTTAGGCTATAGTCTGGCATACGAAAGTAGAACCTGAAAAAGCGCGGCAAATTTGAAAAAACTAGATGTGGTATCACTAAGTATAGTAGGAATAAATTGTTTTGATACTTTACAAAAAATATATGTAAAATATTAAGTTATGTTTGATTTTCCTAAATAATATTTGCATGTAAATGAGTTAAAATTGTACATAAACTCGTTATATTCTATTTTTATATAGAATGTTTTTAAATAAATAAATAAATATCCAGGGATATTCCTCACAAACGGTTATCTGATCCCAAACTAAGCGTACTATATTTATTCAAATTCAAAAAATTTGGAAAATTGTTTTTTTTCTAGTTTATATTTTTTTTACCTTTGTAGAACAATATGGATATATGTTTCAGTGATTAGCGACCGTAGAAGTGCATTTAGCAAATTGTAGAACATTAAGGTGATCGAAAGAATGAGAAGGTGGACACTATAACACTGATTTAGCTATAAAGCCATTATGAATAAAGGGTTAGTATCAAAACTGGTTCTGGTAAACTAGTTGACACTTTTTATGCCGTTTGACGAAATAGAATGTTGCCATGTAAAGAGTTTCTATTACAGCCAGGCTCAACTTTCGGTTGCCAGACTCTACCAGCAGCTGCACTGAAATTCAGCTACTTTAGGCAACTTAAGCTGTCAAGAATGGCGACATCAGGCCTTGCGCTGTTGGCAACACTGGCCGCCATTGCCATTTGCAAATTTTGTTATCAAACAGCACGGGGAGGAATTGGTTTTTTCTAAATAAATCGCTTGTGCGACGATGGCTATTGTTGAAGATGAGGTTCGGAATGATTCCGAGGAAGAAACTGAGATAGAAGTTGTTGTGGAAGAAGATGATGCAGATCAAGATTCGGACGACTCTGATGTGAGCAACATTGCTATTTTCCGTTTTGTACCTCCGTTCCGACCATCCTCCGGCTTTGTACATTTTCACTTTATCGATTGCACATTTATTTGATTGGAAACATAGATTAATGAGAAACAGCTGTTGTATGTCAATAAATAGTTTTACTTAAAAATGCTGCAGATATGAATCCAATTGGTTTCAGCCCCATCTGATTGAAATTGCATGTGTGCAGGACAGATACGAAATTTGAATTTTAAAGTAAATATTTACCTGGTTTCTGGCTTTTTACTGTTGGCTACTACTGGCGGTTACTAGTAATTTTTATTTAACCTATATGTGAGGATGCACCTGTGGCATACAGGTGTAATAGTTATATTTTAACATATTTTGGTTAGTACTTCAAAATTTTATTGAGGTCAGGGTCCTTTTTTGTAAATTACTAAATTTCTACATCAGTAAACAACAAACAATTGTAAAGTAAGGGTCAGAGAGTAAACCAATAACACATCAACGTCATGTCAGTGATAGTATGTAACTAGTGTGTAGTTTTATGTTACTTTCCACTTAAACTATTTTTTCAGTTTGGCAACCAAGCCCAAATTAGGGCGCATTTCGGCCAGTGTCGAGTTATAGTTTCCAGTGACAATAAATCACTTTCACATATAGTCCTCAGTCAGTCATTGTACTAAAACTCTTCACAGGTGGTAAATTCAACTGTATGTACCAATTTAACGTTCATAAGTGCCTTACCAGGCCCTAAACTGAATAAATTACATTTTGATTTTGAACAATAGACAGGGCATACTATGATTACTGCTTGCAAATGTTTTTTTTTCCAAAACTGTTTTTTGTTTCAATAACTGTGTGATACCATGGCTTGCTCCCAAGCTTATTCACACATAAACAAGTTACATGTGCATACATTCATGGCCGCAAGTAATGATGTGGCCAAAGTTGGAGAGAATACAAAGCCTAGAAGGGTACAAGCTCTAAAGAACACTTCTAGTATTCTTTTTTGCGAGTAGGCCACATCTTTTGGCATTGCACGTGAATATTGTGGGCTATGTCTCTTACTAGCCTAACACTACAAAAGTATAGGATTGTTCTACAATGTATGCAGGCCTCACCAGAGCAGGAGTGGACTCATCAGTCTGGGGACTGGTGCCAGTCACTTCCTATTATTGATCCTGGCTTAGTGTCTATTAAATATTTTTTATTTTGGATAGGATGAGGATGATGAAGAGGTGCTGGAGAGGAAAGTAACCGAGCTGGAGAGACAGATCTCGGAAGATCCATATAACTATGATGGGCATATTGACCTCATACAAGCATTATGGTAAGCAAAATGTATGGATGAACATTACAAAAAAAAAAAAACAATATTAAAGTATAGCTAAAGAAAGTACTGTATCAAATATTTACGATCCAGATAGATATGTCCTTTGTGATTTGGCTATTATGCATAGTGGATAAAGATCATGTTTTTATGATGCCTTGAAACTGGTATAGTTAAATTGCATATAATGTATTGCAGCAGCTAAACACTAAGGTGCATAGGTTGATTTCAAATATTTATGGGCACAAACAGGGGTCTATCAGAGTTGGACCGCTGGCGCTCTGCCTTCGAGCGCCTTCAGGAGCTGTCAGCGCTGCGGGCAGAACACTGGCTGCTGCGGATACAAACAGAGGAAACTCTTGCACACTCTGAGGAGTCACGAGATCGTATTGCTAAGCTATTCCAGCAGGCAGCGCTTGATTGTTATTGTGAGTTGGATATTAATTAATTCATATCCTGATTTACTATTTTCAATATAGATATGTACTATATTTATAACTATGGGTGTTTCACTTGACCACAATCTCACCATGGTAAATTATAATGTGGCCAAAGATGCTTCTTCACTATGAGCTCAAGCTATTGGTCAAGGATTCAAACTCCTTCGTTGTAAAACGCGAAGTAAGAGAGGTAGAGCGTAGCGTTTATTCGCTCAAAGAGCAGCTCGACTGGGGTAGTACCTCCACCTTACAGAATACCGCAGCCAAATAACTTTATGTTGCGTAAAGTTGTGTTCCTGCGCGTGAGTAAGGTCGCCAGAGCTCATTGGGGAGGGGGGAAAAGTCGGTAACGCGTGAGCGATGCTTCGTGTGTTGCAAGCGTCCATATGGCTACGGTAACCGCTTACCATCAGGTGGGCCGTAAGCTTGTTTACCGACTTAGTCGTATAAAAAAAAAAAGTCACTACTATACTTATCATGGACTTGGATGATATTCTCTGAGTGACTACAGGATAATATCCAAGTGTTTTTTTTTTGTCATTTACTGTATAAGCCTCGGAAAGCTTAATCTATGTCTATTCTATGCAGCCATCCCAATCCTGAGCGAGTGGTGTACATGGTCGCTCAGCAGCGGTGAAGCGGATAGCGCTCGCGTTCAGATAGAGGAGGTGTTGCGACGCGCCGGCGCCGATCCCTTCTCCGGAAAGCTATTCTGGGATGCTAAACTAGAGTTAGAGAAGGCACAATTGGAGACTATGGGGTAATTTTTTCGTATTCATTATTTACGATTATGGCTTTCGGTATTTCGTCTGCTTTTTTATTACGAAACTTACCTATTTTAGCAGCTCATTGCATTATATTTTCTGTTTGTACTATCACTAACGACACATATTTATTATTTCAGTGAAACTGATAAGGAATACAAGTCGCAACAAGAGCGTATACTATGGTGTCTCGAGGAGACTGTATCGCGACCTTTGCTCAGAGGAGAGGAGGCGTGGCCACAGTTAGAGGAACTGGCCACCACATTGCATGATCAGGGTTATGTTGACAAAGTAATTAAGACATAATGATAAAAATTATATTACCCAACTAGACACTGCATTTGGTTAATGCTAATTAAATTTTGATATTATAATTGCAGGTTAAGAAACAACACGAAGCAGCTGTAGATTACTTACAGAAAATAACACCATATGAAGACAAACTGTTGACTTTAGAGTAAGTAAGCTATGTAGTTTTATAAGATTTATCATAATATTGTTGTTTTAATTGTTTAATAAAAAAATACTTGGCGTTTCAGTAATCCAGAGGAGAAGTGTAAGGTGTACCAAGAATACATAGATACTGTGAAGGATCTGTCGCAAGAGGAGAAATATGCTGAATGTGACAGCAATGGAATACTCAAGGTTGATAATTTTGATATTTTACCACTCATTTGTGACTTCCTGCCTGACAAATAAGTTTTTATTGGTATCCATTGATTATGACATATAACTCCTTGGTTAACTCTTCCAAAAATTTACTTACTACCATTTTTTTTATACTAGTTATGTAGCAAATAAACTTTGTTACCGGAGCCTATTGACACTTGCAATACCAGGGGTAACATTCGCGTGTTGCAGACTTACATACTTCTTGAAGAACCCCATGCTGTACTTCCTATTTTGAATTTACAATGCCTCGGACTTAAGAGGACTCAATTCGTCATACTTTTCATACAAAACCCCTGTACTTATTATGGCGCTGTTAAACATTTTTCGTTAGATATTTTGAACAAATTAGTATCTTGTGTACTATATCTAGCCTTGTATCTTGGCGTAATTTAAAAAAAGTGTGAAACAAATTCAGTCAAAGCCTCCGAAAAACAGCGTTTTTGCCTGAACTTTGGCCATATCTAATGTACCTATAAATTGTAAAAGTAAAGAAAACATTAAGATACCAGGCTTGCAAATGTATTGGAGATTCTAAATAACTAACTTTTTTTTCACAAACTTGTAAGATTTTTTCTCAAGAAGTATACTCCTGGAACAAGTTTTATGAATGCGAAATCATGAATGACGACCTAGCGAAGCGGCCGCGAGTGATCAGCGGAATTTACCGACTGATAACCGACGGCTCTGATGCTATCTCTCTTTATTCGCAGTCAAACATTACGTTGGATGAAACAACAAGCTTTTAGACTATGCTCGCGTTGAAGTTGCGCCGGCCACAGAGGGCCGCCTTAAGTTAAATATATTGGAAAGTTCCTTGTTAATCCAGAGTTTTTTAAGTGATGTGAACATAAAAAATGTTTTTCCACCAGGTGCTATACGACCGTGCTACATACGAGTGCATTACCTGCGAGAGTGCATTTCCCCTACTGGTGTCGTACGCGCGGCACGTCCAGCAGAGTTCGTCCCGCGCCACCTACTGGCGGGTCCTAGACGCCGCAACTAGACGGTGCCCCAGGAAAGCTGACTTCTGGATCCTCAAGATGCAGCAGGCCGAGCATGAGGAGAAGGAGTTTGATCAGGTAATATTGTACACATTCAAACTTCTACTTTAAATCGATAGTGATAAGGTCGAAAATGTTATATTACATTGTGATGTAAAATAAAATTACGTAATGGGTTGATTTGATGAAATTGAGGTTTTCAACAAGCACACAGCGAGACAAAAAAATTAACATTCTGTAGGTTTCTCACAAATTGATTAGTTATTGACCCTTAAATTGAAATCTAATAATAAAATCAGGAATTCCATGGGCCAAGATTGCAGATAAAAATATACACTGGTTATATTTTTCAATTTATTTTTAAGATACAATGTTCATAGATAGTTTATTACTGTTGGTTCGATTCTTGAAATCAGTTTCAAAAATAAAAATTATATTTTTTTGGAGTAATACTGGTTTACTCAAATTTTTAAGATACTTTCGCTCCAGTTTACATTAGCTCTATCCACTGTAGGTGCATAATGTCACGAAATATTTATGTGACATGACAGGTGAAGTCAATATTCGAGAGCGCGTTATCTAAAGGCATGGAGTCATACAAACAAGCGGAGTCGCTGTGGCTCGGCTACTTGGAGTACACTCGGCGACGCACCGCTTTCGACAACGAACCCGACGTCGAACGGCTCCGACGCACCTTTAGGCTCGCCTGGGATTCACTTGCTGAGGTGTGTGCTTACCTTTATATTGTGTGAATATTTATATACCCGTATATTGAATGAAAGTGTTGTTCAATAAAAGGTTAATGTAAGACGTAATCTAACCGTGATTGGAACGTCCTTCAGAAATATTCTTATTTTCTATAGACGTTGTAAATGCGACTGCGACTATCTGAACAGTAATTACTGCGTTAGTGTTCGTTTTCTATGTATACAGTTTTATACGTATATTACGGTCTCCGAGCATAAATATAAAAGATAACGGAAAACAAACACAAGTTGCGTTAGGCCTTATTTCCCATTGCAACGGCGCGGCGGCCTGCTTCCACTGCGGTGGGAGGTTTCGTGGCGCGGCGGCCAGGTTTCGTGGGATCCCGAGCGGCGGATCCTAGTCCAACATATCGGACGGAATCTCTCCCTGACAGCAGTCGTGTCGGCGATGCTAAGCATGGATACGGCGTGGAGGGCCGTGGTCTCCTTCTGTGAGACCGTAATGGTTCAGAAGGAGGCTGCTGAGCGGGATTGGGAGAGGGCCGATCCCGCACGGTAACGACGCCGCCGAGGCGCGGCCCTATAGTCGGGCTTAGAATTACAGCTACAGCTAGTTAAATATATTGTTTTCCAGGCATGGGGCGAGGAAGCAAATGACTGTGAAGTGCCGCTTTACTGGGCGCGACTTGAGTACAAGCGCATGAAGGATCCAAAACAAGGCAGAGAGATATTCGAAGAAATATTCAGTGAGTAGTGTGCGCTTAATTTCTTTACATTTGAACTTGCTATTATTGTTAACCATCATAATTTACCATGTTGAGCCAAATTGTGCTGCAAGTCAACAAAAGTAAACCATGTATTGACTCAAGCCTGGCATGAGATTCACTATGACCTGGGTGCAGAGTAACGTTATTCAATACTCAGTTTTCTATCCAATAAATTACAGAGTACGGCGAAAACAAAAGCATGTCAAAATACTGGGAGAGCCTAATCGAGCTGGAATCGAACCGGTCCCCTTCACTCCCGGAGCACAAGCTGCGCGACCTGATGCGGCGCGCGCTGCGGTCGGTGAGCGACTACCCGCCCGCCGTCGCCAGGCTGTGGACCGACTACGAGCGGGACTGCGGACACCTGCACACTGTTAGAGAGTGTCGGGACACTTGCGAGGTATACACCACAACACATATACAGATAATACTTAATTGTTACTTCATATAATATCAGTGGAAAGTGAGAATAATCGTGAAAGTAAAAATCTATAAAAAACATACGTTTTAAGAGAGGTAGAGCATAGCGTTTATTTACTCCAACAGTAGCTACCTCCACTATATAAAACACCGCAGCCAAATAACTTTATGTTGTGTTCCTGCGCGTGAGTAAGGTTGCCAGAGCTCACTGTGGAGTGGGGAAAGGTTGGTAACGTGTGAGTAATGCCACGTGTGTTGCAAGCGTCCAAATGGCTACGGTAACCGTTTACCATCAGGCGGGCCATATGCTAGGTTACCGACTTCAGTATATAAAAAAAACTCATCGATATTGCAGTACCTAACGCGCATAATGTCCCAAAAACCAAATACTGAAAATTGTAGGCACAAATCATACCATAATAAATAGTTATAAAATATTTGAACAGGCAAAACTCAAAGAGTGGCGTGACAACTACCAAGCTATGAAAGACAAAATGATTGGCAAAAAACAGAAAGGCAAACAGACTGACAAGAAATCCAAATTGGATAATAAAAAGAAGAAGGATGGTGAGAAATCAAAGAACAAAGGGAAAAGAAAATCCGATGGTACCACCGAGGGTACCGAAGTTAAGAGGAAGAGGGATGGAGATATGGAAGTGGAAAGCAGCAGTTCTGGAGGAGTGAAGCGATCTCACGGTGAAAATGATGCTGATGAAGCTGGTAATTTTTTTATTATACATTATTTCTTGTTATATTTTCTTGTTTATGTATTTTATTTTATTCGTTTATATCACGAAAGACAACCTTTCTAGGTTTATCTGTCATTTGAATTTCATTGTTTGAAGAAAAATAAAACAATATAAAACTAGTAGATAGCTAGTTGAAATTCACACTGATCCATTTAGGCATTCTTATGTATGCAGAATTGATTATTTTGAGAGTCACTTTTTTATAATCTATACATATAAAATGCTTTGTCCTGAATGACTGACTGACAATCAACGCACAGCCTAAACCGCTGATCGTAGAGACCTGAAACTTGGAGGGTGTATTGTTTGTATGACGTAGGCATCCGATAAGAAAGGATTTTCTGAAATTCTACCCCTAAGGGGGTGAAAAACGGGGGCAAAGTTTGTATGGGACAACGTGATTCCTTGGTCCGATCTACTTCAAATTTTGCATAAACTTTCTTTAACAGAATTGATGGAAGACGTGTTTCATATTTTATTGAAACTCATCGCCTAACGGAGTTAAAAAAGGGTAGAAAGTTATTTTAGGAGTGATTTGCATCGAATTTGATATCAATACTCCTTAGTGCTATTGATTTAAATATTCTTTGATATTTGACATTCCAATTTTAAAAAGAGTATTGCATTGCAACATAGACGGAGAATTACAGGTAGACAGGCCAAGATACGCATATGTCAAAACGTGTATGTGTGAGCAGGACTAAGCGTATTTTTTGTCCCTATCTCGCGTATAGGTTTTTATTGTTTGACCTCAGTGTCGTTGAGGCCAAAAAAGTTTGTGTATATATGATATTTGTTTATGGGAGCAGTGAAACTGTGAAACCCTAATTGTATGTTATTTGTGACTGTATCAGCGTTGCCAGACGTCCCGATTTTTAGCCATATAAAATGCTTTGTCCTGAATGACTGACTGACAAGCAACGCACAGCCTAAACCGCTGTTCGTAGAGACCTGAAACTTGGAGGGTGTATTCTTTGTATGACTTAGGCATCCGATAAGAAAGGATTTTCTGAAATTCTACCCCTAAGGGGGTGAAAAACGGGGGCAAAGTTTGTATGGGACAACGTGATTCCTTGGTCCGATCTACTTCAAATTTTGCATTAACATTCTTTAACAGAATTGATGGAAGACGTGTTTCGTATTTTATTGAAATTCATCGCCTAACGGGGTTTAAAAGGGGTAGAAAGTTATTTTAGGGGTGATTTGCATCTCAAGTTGATATCAATACTCCTTAGTGCTTTTGATTTAAATAATCTTTGATATTTTACAATCTAATTTTAAAGAGTATTGCATTGCACCGTAGTCGGAGAATACAGGTAGATAAGCCAAGATACGCATATGTCAAAACGTGTATGTGTGAGCAGGACTAAGCGTATTTTTTTGTCCCTATCTCGCGTATAGGTTTTTATTGTTTGACCTCAGAGTCGTTGAGGCCAAAAAAGTTTGTGTATATATGATATTTGTTGATGGGAGTAGTGAAACTGTGAAACCCTAATTGTATGTTATTTGTGACTGTATCAGCGTTGCCAGACGTCCCGATTTTTAGCCCAAAATTGAATGTCCCGCGCGTCACAGGTTCAGTTCCGCTTTTCGAGGATTACTCGACGGTGAAATCATCGTTGGACGTAGAAGTGGGAAATTATAAAGACACCACTGCACAGAAATGGCAACAGCTTTCCCGTGACGCGTCTTAACCACCACAGTGGTGTTTAAGGAGAGCCGCGCCAATGTGCGCTAAATGTCACTGTGATATACAAAAAACAAACTTCTAAGTCAACACAATCAAAGTATACGGCCGTATATGCCGCATATTTTGCCGCTCGCAAGGGACAAAACCTATAGGATACTTCCCGTTGACTTAGAATCATACAATTTGGCAAGAAGCAATTCCATGTAGCACAAGTAAAGGAAGAAATCCGAAAAGCGTTTTACAGTTACATGGCAAAAAGAAGAAAAAAATTGCCATTATATTACAACATAATCGAAAAAAAGGGGGAAAATCTCCGAGAATCGATTCCCGTGATTATTGAACTATTAACATAGGTACCTACAAGTTGCTACGGAACTCTCGGTGCGTGAGTCCGACTCGCACTTGGTCGGGTTTTTTTAGTATGTCCCGCTTTCGGCGATAGAATCCTCTACTCAAGCAGTTACAAAATACCGCTTTGACCGAAAAAAATCTGGCAACGCTGCTTTGTATGTATTCTCAAAGATATTGTTTGGTGTGTAGTGATGGTGAATTGTTGTGTCATTGGCTGTAAAAGCCGTAGTGAACGAAATGAACCAAACATAACCTTTCATCGGTCAGTAGTTTTTTTTAACTGATACAGTAAGTAAATCAAAGGATTACTATACTCAAGTGTATTTTCTGTCAATATCATGCAAGTTGTACAGATAATTTCTTCTAAATACGATAAAAATCCAAATATATAACCAACCAACCTATGTCGAACTATCGCTATCTTTTTCGCTATACGCTGACAGCCTATCTACCTACAATTCTCTATCTACGCATTGCACCAAGCTATTATGTGAGCATGAATGTATAAAAATTTATACATTCATGTATGTGAGTTCAACTTTTTTTTATTGAAATCGGATTGAGTTTTTAAGGCGCCGATCCCACTGACAAGAGTTCTAGAGTTCCGAGTTCTGCATTCCGCGTTGATTGTAAGCTATGTGGCGCCTTTGAAAGTAAAAAAAGTGTATGATGTGTGATCAGTAACGAATATTGCAGAACTCTAGAACTCTAGACTGCTTGCTGTGTCCACAATAGTCAACACGGAATGCAGAACTCGGAACGCGGAACTCTAGAACTCTTTCTGTGGGATCGGCGCCTAAATATTTTTGTCTGTCTGTTCCGGTACATAGTTAATGTTATAAAGAGTAACATAACTACTTTTATTTTTGAAAAATAATTAGTGTTCCGCGCAAATAAATTCAAAACGTTCGCGGGTGAAATCGCGGGGGTCTGCTAGTAGTTTAATAAGAAAATAAGCAATTCCAAATAATACCTAGTAATAATATTGGCAGCGGGTGTAGAAACCAAACGGCAGCGTACAGACAGCGCGTCGAGTGAAGACAGACTCGCCGGCAGAGAGGCGTGCACACTCTTCGTCAGCAATTTAGAGTTCAAGTAAGACCTCTATCCTCCTTTGTAATATAATATTATAAATGCGAAAGTTTGTGTGTGTATGTTTAATACCACTCGGCCGAACGGATTTGGAAAAAAACTTGCCACATAGATCATACCTTAAGGATACTTTTTTCCTGGCAAAATATTAGATTACGCGGGTACAACCCCGGGGCGGAAGCTAGTTTACACCATAGATAATTAATGGGTTGTGTGGTTTGATTTAAATAATAATATACGGGTGTCCTGTAAATAATGGTCGAAATGATAACCATCGAAAGGTGAGAAATGCCTTTGAGAAAAAGTAAAATTATACTAAAAAAGAAAACATTAATTTATCTGTTATTGGCTTCCTGAGAAATATTAATGTTTTATGTTTTGTATTAAATAGCTGTTGCTCTTCCCACAATAAATAAATAAATCTTAAAATTTTGGAAATGGCATCAAAAACTCGACCATTCAAAAAATATAAATTATTTAGAAAACCATGAGACTTACTGGAATTATTTTACTTTTTCTGATGGAGCATAATCTTAGCTTTAGAGGGATTTCATTTGGACCGTTATTTACAGGACACCCTTTAAAATCATGATGGGGTGTATCGGTTCTCTGGTGTACTAAAAATAACATTGTATAATGGAATAAAGCAGTTAGATAATACTACCCCCTATATTACAGAGTGGATGAACAGAACCTCAGAGACAAGTTATCGCAATACGGCGATATAGTGTCGTTGCGAGTGAGGACCGGAGTCAAGGCGTTTGGAGGTTCCATCTGTTACTGCCAATACAAAACTACCGTAAGCTTATTATATTCATTAAGTCTCTACACCACAAATAAATAAAATTATCATCACAAATAAATGATTTGATTGATGGACATCGTTATACCGAAGCGTAAGCAGTTTGTGGTTGTAGATGCATTCATAGATTATATCGTACACTAGTTGATTTACTGTCCGAAAAAATTACGATATGAGTTACTTGTCTTCTTAGTAAAAGTATCGATAAAAAACGAGTATTTAGTCGTTCAAACTATGAATGCGCATTTAGTTTCAAGGCAGTGTTATCACATGTTCTCAAGACACATATTTTATTTATGTATACTTTCTACAGGAATCAGTGGACGAAGCCCTGAAACATGACCGTCAACCGCTGGACGGGCGGCCCATGTTCTTCTCGCGCTACTCCGCTAAGAAGTCCAAACCGACGTTCAAGTACTCCACGACGGCAGAGAAGAATAAACTGTTTGTTAGGAATCTACCTTACGTGGACTGCACCAAGGAAGCGTTGTCGGATATATTCGATAAGTACGGCAAGTTGAAGGACGTCAGGGTTGTTACATTCAAGTGAGTTTTGATAAATAATAAGAGATTTGTTTAAGGCGTTACCAGATGACTGAACCTGGTGCGACGAACCACCGATCAGAGGGAGACAGCGCTATACGTCAAAAAGAGAAAAGAGTACAGGTAGGTGTCTGTAAGAGACAATTCTCAGGTTTGGTCACCTGGTAATGCTTTTATAACAAATGTCGGTAGTCAGGTGAACTAGCAAAGGAGACACAAACCTGCGGACAATTTTATTTTAGATATTCAAAAGACAATTTTTTTTTACAGATAAATTCAACATTTCTCTAAAACAAAAGGGCTCAGTCGACTGTTATTTCGTAGTAGAAATATACTCCAAAAATTACATTAAATATTCTACAAAAAAAAACAAATATTTAAAGCTGTAAATTACTCTATCTATGCCAATGTCCTAATTTGACTAATTTCACAAGACAAAATTTCTTACATCATCGTTTTCTTGAGTTCTTTATTAGTTATTTTACCGGGGAATAGTAAGCAAATATGAATGGTATAATGATTGTACAGGGACGGGAAACCGAAAGGTCTCGCGTACATAGAGTACGAGGAGGAGCAGGCGGCGGCGCAGGCTGTGGAGAAGACCAACGGGCTGCTAGTGCACGAGCGGAACATCGAGGTGGCCCTGAGCGCGCCGCCGCCCCGCGCCGACCACACGCCGCCACTCGCCCTCGGACAACACAAGCGGGACCAGGGAGGGGGGATGTGAGTATCTATATATAGTAAGAGAAGTGGCAGGCTGTGGAAAAGACCAACGGGCTGCTAGTGCACGAGTGGAACATCGAGGTGGCCCTGAGCGCGCCGCCGCCCCGCGCCGACCACACGCCGCCACTCGCCCTCGGACAACACAAGCGGGACCAGGGAGGGGGGATGTGAGTATCTATATATAGTAAGAGAAGTGGCAGGCTGTGGAAAAGACCAACGGGCTGCTAGTGCACGAGTGGAACATCGAGGTGGCCCTGAGCGCGCCGCCGCCCCGCGCCGACCACACGCCGCCACTCGCCCTCGGACAACACAAGCGGGACCAGGGAGGGGGGATGTGAGTATCTATATATAGTAAGAGAAGTGGCAGGCTGTGGAAAAGACCAACGGGCTGCTAGTGCACGAGTGGAACATCGAGGTGGCCCTGAGCGCGCCGCCGCCCCGCGCCGACCACACGCCGCCACTCGCCCTCGGACAACACAAGCGGGACCAGGGAGGGGGGATGTGAGTATCTATATATAGTAAGAGAAGTGGCAGGCTGTGGAAAAGACCAACGGGCTGCTAGTGCACGAGTGGAACATCGAGGTGGCCCTGAGCGCGCCGCCGCCCCGCGCCGACCACACGCCGCCACTCGCCCTCGGACAACACAAGCGGGACCAGGGAGGGGGGATGTGAGTATCTATATATAGTAAGAGAAGTGGCAGGCTGTGGAAAAGACCAACGGGCTGCTAGTGCACGAGTGGAACATCGAGGTGGCCCTGAGCGCGCCGCCGCCCCGCGCCGACCACACGCCGCCACTCGCCCTCGGACAACACAAGCGGGACCAGGGAGGGGGGATGTGAGTATCTATATATAGTAAGAGAAGTGGCAGGCTGTGGAAAAGACCAACGGGCTGCTAGTGCACGAGTGGAACATCGAGGTGGCCCTGAGCGCGCCGCCGCCCCGCGCCGACCACACGCCGCCACTCGCCCTCGGACAACACAAGCGGGACCAGGGAGGGGGGATGTGAGTATCTATATATAGTAAGAGAAGTGGCAGGCTGTGGAAAAGACCAACGGGCTGCTAGTGCACGAGTGGAACATCGAGGTGGCCCTGAGCGCGCCGCCGCCCCGCGCCGACCACACGCCGCCACTCGCCCTCGGACAACACAAGCGGGACCACGGAGGGGGGATGTGAGTATACTAGCAGGCGATGATAGCTTAATAATACTGATGTCGGATACCGACACAAAGGGGTGAAGGAAAACATCGCCAGGAAACCATATCACGGTGGCAGGGTACTTTCTAGGCCTGGCTGGCTACAACCATCAAGTTGAAAATCTATTGCCAAGTATCTATCGGTGTGTTCTGATAGTTGCACTTGAGAGCCAGTTCCTTCTAGGCTTTGTGTGGTTACCACCTTCGGCCACATCATCACTTACAATGGTGAGATTGTGGTCAAACACAGGCCTATACACAGTCAGTAAAAGAAATACATGCTGCTTTATGTTTCATCATCATATACAGGCACAACGAACGGTGTCTCTTAGCGACTCTGACCAGATCGTCTGTCTGTTTATTGTAGAAGTCGAACCCACGACCTTTGCCACGGGATTCTAAATTACCACCACTGCACTATCATTGCCTTATTACGTTCATTGTTTTAAAAAATGGGCTAGAAACAGTAAAATTTAGATTTTGGAACTTGATCTAGTAAGAACATGTATACAAAATTTAATATAAGTACCAATTGATTTATAGTTTCCTGACATATTATACGTCGTCCTACTATATTATATATTCGTATTATACCGATCTAATTTTATTGTCACACAAATCTAAAAGCTATACAAATGCTATTTAATTGTACAAGTAATTCTATTGATTAAAATTTTCTGTATTTTGTCCTAAAAATGTATAGGCGCCGAACACAACTAAGCACCTTTATCCCGAGTGTGTTACAAAAGGCGTCGACGAGCAAAGCCGCGGCCACAGCTAACGGTAACCATAGCAACGGCGGGGAGAAGCGACCACTTAGCAACAGCGATTTTAGGAGTTTGCTGCTCAGTAAGAAATAAATACGTTACATAATGCTAGTTTTTAAATCATACTTATTATAATAAATCAGGGTACACACAAAGTGGATTTTGACAGGATTTAAACACTCGCATAAGTGACAAGTTTTATTGTTTAATTTACAGATTAAAAATATGTAACATGAAAAAGTGGAGCATTGATGTAAGTTGATGTTCTTTCATGAGATCACGGACCTTTAAATACGTAATAATATTATTATTCGCCTATAAACGAGTGAAGCAACCCAAGTAAGTTAGCCTTCTTGTAAAAAATCGAACGAATATTATGGAAAAATATTGATAGGAATAAAGATTCTTCGTCCTGATCTTTTTATACGACCATGCAAAAAGTTTCAAATCAAGACGGAGTGTCGCCTTATAAGAAAATGAAAGTGCAATATTTCCTACGTATGCGTGAGTAAAATCAGTACTGGTCCAAGCAGGCACAAATGATACTAAACCTTGGGTGCAGCGCAGACGACAGACCGCACCGCGCCGAACTGTCTGTGAAAATAGAATATATACAATTCTAAGCAGTAACGCACACGACGCGCGCGAAAAGTCCGGCGCACAACCCTTTGTTTTCACACAGACTTTTTGTGTGCCGCACAAAAAGTCCGTCGTCTGTGCTGCACCTTATTGTCACGCTCATAGTTTCTATGCGTAATGACAACCAATCGGCTTCGAAAGGTGTATATCTATGTGTGAGGCCATGTATTTACAAGAAGGCCGGCTTCCTTTCGGTGGTTCACTCGTTTATTAGGCGATACTCGGTCTTAGTTTTTTTATACGTCTGTACGACCATGGTTGCATACCTATAAAATTAAAGAACGCGTTAGTGTTGACGTCATACATATTTCGCAGCTATATAATAGCTGTATTTGTAAATAGAAATGTGATCAAATGCCACTTCGTGTGTTCCCTGTATACGTGGTACCCTGTACTGAGGCGGGCGTTTATAATGTCGGTGCGCACTCCGCCCGCGTGCCACTTAGCCGCGCTGCGCTCGGGCCACACGCCACTGCCTCGTGTGGCTTTCACTAGCCACAATATTCGTAAGATATATAATGATGTGGTGTGTGATCCGTCAGCGTGAGCCTAGATATAAGAAATGTTGGAGTTTCTATCTTTTTTCATATGCAAATTTTAATAAAAACTTCACTGTTAATTTGCGTACACAATAAAAGCCTTTATAAAGTGTCAATACGCGGGCATTATTATACTATGCTAAGCAATTTAAATAAAACATGCTTTTAGACTGAAGGATTGAAGCAATAAGGCACCAATTAGCCTTTTCCATACAGTGGGACATTTAAAGACTTAAAAGACAACTTTTTCCTAATAAATACAAGGTCTAAGTAAGTTGTATTTATCACGATAAAGTCTCCAAAAAGTCAAAACAAGTATATATTATGGGGAATGGTTGTACAACTTTTGTACTTGGATGATGATTATTATCGTTTGAAAATGACATTGTACATAATACTCTACAATCTATTTTACTATTTTTGTTCTGGTTTAAAGCTATTGTAATAAAAAAGGTCAGTAAACCAATATTATATTGATAACTCTTAAAGTTGTTAAAAATATTATAAACCCCATTTTTACACTAAGGCCTGTATTATAGAACGAGATCAAAACTCAGATTAAGTCTCAAGAATACCTTGTGTTCATCGAAAATAAACCTAATATCATTGGTGCATGTTCCAAATTCAAATGTTTTACTCAACTCAACTTCTCTCGAGCATTGATTGACGTTCTAAAAGATACGGACCTAAAAGAGCAATTAAATTAATTTTAGTATATTTTAGATACACACAAGCTATATGCTGTCCTTTAATGCTAATAAAAATGTAATAGATTTTAGTGCTCTAAGGTCCGTTAACACAGACCGGCTAGGAGAAGAGCACATTCTGATACGCGTTTAAAAATAGAGTTTAGGATCATTGAAATAAGGTTTATTTTTATGCTAGAGAGCCGTCCTAACGTGCTAACAAAAGAAGTGATATGTAAAATTAAACCTTATTTCAATGATACTAAACTCTATTTTAAACGGGTATCAAAATATGCTCTTCTCTCCGAGCCGGTCTGTGTTAACGGACACTTACAAGGATGTTTACTTCAGAAATACCTTCAATTTTATTTTTTTGTTGCAAAGTATACTCACTGTATGACTGTGATTAATTCTTATCTTCTATAAATCGTATGTACTACAGAATTATATGATATGATACATGTCGAGTCACTAATATTGCTGGAAATATCACACAGCCAAACATTTGTTTGTCCGAATTTTATGTTGCAGTGTAATTGTGGTTGAACCGAAGATTTCGAATAAAAGATATTTGTTTTATAATTTATTTGTTGTTTTCTTACAGAATCAAAGGCATAAAAAATAGCATAATTCTAGCAATATTTTTAATAAAAAACAAATGTTCGATAAAAAAAAACAACGTTTATTTATAAAAATACAATTTACACTTTACAATCTCAATAGAGAATATAATCTTATGTACAGGAAAATTGTCTACATTAAATAAACATCTAAAAGCATTGTATATGACAACAGTTATATACATATAACAATATGCACTAAAAAACACTACAGGCTTCATAGAATTTTGTGCAAGAAAATTCTTATGAAAGTATTAAGACTTCAAGGAAATTTTTATCTTCTATTATATAGATCTTGAAGTCATGTCATTTTAACGTCCAGTTTTTACATGGCACTTTACAGCGATATTATTTATCTGAATTAGAAAAAAAATCCACCTCCTATTGACTCACGGGCGTTATATTAATGATTTTGTACATATTATATCACAAATGTTAGATATGTTATAATACCCGCTAACATTCGTCTCTGAGCACCGTTAGTAACGCTTTGAGAAAATAAGTTCTCAATTTCTACATTTTTCTACACTAACAGCACCATTCGAAACGGCACTAATAAAATAATAGAAATACTGTTTGATCTCAACATTGTATTTTAAATGATATGATGATTATACATCATTTGAAAGCTTAAAGCTAACTTGCAGCAGTTTGATTGTGTTAAAATGAATCCAGTTATAAATTATTGTTGGTCATTACATTATAGATTACGACTGGGCAAAGATAGAGCGCGAATAGCATCGCGAGTCGGAACTACAAAGAGATATACAATTAAACAATGTGTCAATCAATATGTTTTCCATCTTGCCATCTCTTCTTCGATCTCTCAAAAGACTCTATTATACATGATCTGTGAAGGAAATTAATTATGGTTAATTTATGGTTGGTTTTGTAAACTTGCATTGTAAAAATGACTTAAGCTATAGATGACACGCCACACTAACTGAATATGAATAAAATAACGCTAGTTACTTTTTATTATTAAAGAAATATCCCTTTCAGGAACAAAAAATTTGCTCGAACCTCTAACAATTAAATAAATATTGATTGCGTACAGGTCGGTTAACTAAAGCTGGCACGTTCAACACATTTACACGTTGCGCTTGTGTAGTGTCTGTGAATAAGCGCGCGGCGTGACGTCGCACTGCATGCGCATCATGAAATCTGTGTCTCTCGTGTGTGTGTGGGTTGAAGTTGAGTATGAAGGAGAGAGTTATAGTTTTGCTTTTGCTACTGCTCAAAAATAATAAGAGGTAAGTTTTTTGCATTCCTCCAATATAATTGACTGACTGATTAGAAGCAATCCTAACTTAAGGCGGGGTCTAAGCTCAAATCTCAAAAATGGGTTTCTTTGAGAGTCGAGTATGACGTAACGCAATGAAATACCTAACACAAAAAAATACTGTGGATAGAAGAGGGTTTTGAGAAAAATGTTAACCGAATAGAATATTAAAAAGTGCTTTGATATTCCCAATAAAAAAATCCTAAGTTACGTCTAAAAAAATCTTTCGCGTCGAAATTCTCCGTATTTTCAGCGATGACAACAATTTTATTTTTAAGAATATATAAGATACAGAATTATATTAGAATGTTAACCGGACACTTATTCAATTTAATGCGTATATTCTGTATAATCTAAAGAAAACCCGTAAATAACAGTCCATTTCATAGAGTCGACACATTTATGATTTACCATTTTCAACCCTATTCCAGTGAAGAACGAGTCCTGTCAAAATCGTAGTCAGTCCGCGCCTTAATATTATAAATGCGAAAGTAGAAACTCAACGGATTATCATGAAAGAATCATGGCGAGATCCATACATTGATTTGTACAAAAAAATAAAACGTTTTAGAGGGTTTTGAATCACTTCCAATGTTGAGATTACATTACCAGCAACATGTTAATATAAATGAAATATTTTACAAACCCCGCAAAACATTACAACACAACAGTTTTGGTCGCGAATAGTCAAATTCGCCGGAATACCATAGAAATTCGCATTTTTATCCCGGGGTTCTAAAAATATTTTAATTGGCTCAAGTTATTCCTTAGTCACCAAGGATCAATAATAACTTCATTCTAACGTCTCTAAAAATCTTATTTTTTTTGTACAAATCTCGCCATGATTCTTTGGCATGCTATATGCCTATGGTATGGAGAAGGACATAAGCTGCTTCTTATCCCGGGAACGCGGGTGAAACCGCGGGGGACAGCTAGTAATGTAATAAAACATACTGTATCGTGAAATTGCATATGTGTGCGTACTGTGAACGTGCCAGCTTTAGTTAACCGAGCCGTAAGTTGGTGGACAATGGGGCTTTGGTGTTAAGTGGTAGTTACCTGAAGAGTGACTGGTGCAGTATGTACGCGGAGACGTGTCCGGCGTCGACGTAGCGCACCTCGGCGCCGGGCCAGATCTCCTCCAGCGTGCCAACATCGTCGCGCGGCACGTACGCGTCGTGCTTCGCGCACACCGCTGCAGTTACAAATAACATACGGGATGGATACGACAATAAATGAAACCACGTAAGGCACAAAATACAAAAGGTACAGTACCCAACTGATATGGCTTACCGATGTACCTGCGCAGAAGATACTTTTTGTACATTTTCAAAGCGTGGGAAACCGCTATTGGTCGGCAGCTGCCGCTATGTTAGCGCGCGCCGTGCGGAGGGGCGTGACTTGCGAGTGAGACGGAACAGCTGCAGTGTATTATGAACCTTATAGTAGTGATCTAAGGTTGATTGTAAGTTTTAAGCATTCTTTCGTTAATCTTCGAGGCCATACTTTCTTTTCTGTGCGAACGAAGATTCACGACGCGCCATATCAGTTGGGTAATACTGTACATGTCTCCTCGGCAAAAATGTATGAATAGCTGTATTTTTTTTTGCCATTTTGGTTTTGGCGAAGTTGGTCCCATAGTAAAAGTTAATCGTATTTATGAGTACTTTACGTGGCTTCATTTATTGTCGTATCCACCCCGTATTCAACGTGTAACGGAAAGGGTATATCTATCCGAAAGGGGAATATATCAGGTATAGATTCACTATAAAAAGTTTCAGTTCAAAATAAATTACTCTTAAATACTTAAAAACTCATCTTTGGCGATACGTAACGTATTTATTGAAGGTATGTACGTAGTTGATTGTACTTATTATTTCTTAAAAAAAAAATTACATATTTAATTTTTATCTCAAACAATTATATGTGAATTTCTTTTATTTAACTCCTATGTTTGTTTTCTAACTATGAATACAGAGCGAACTACCGCCAAGACTGACCAAATGACCAGGGACAATTCACAATATGACTGTTTGACAACGTTAGATTATAAACTATCGAAAATGAATACCTACGTTATATTGTAAGCAGTACAGTTCAAAATATATCGGGGAGTTTATAATCTCGCTAGGTAGATTATAATTATAAACTAACGGTTTTCACAAAAATACGGTGACATATTACTTTATATTATTTTCGTCACTTGCAAATAATATAAAATTTTCTCTTTCGCGACCTGTGCGTCCAGTAAAAAAGTGATTTGTTATGGATACCTAAATTATTATTATATAGCTTATTATTATTATAGGTTATTGTTGTATAGCTAAACCACCCTGACATCACACGCTGATTCCTCATCGAGCTAAATATATGGCCTTGTATTAATAAGGCGCAAGCAAGGTTACCAGCGCGTGAATCATTCTGTACGGATTTATCAAATTACCATAATAAGCCATGAAAGCATGCTTACCAATAATCAAAGATGTGTCAAATGGCACGGAGAAATTACTCAAATGCGTGCACTCATCCATGATTCCACGCATAAATTGTAACGTCTCTCTGTCTCTCCAATGAATCTTGTTTATGTCTAGCTTCTTCCCGCTCGACCTCACGAATGGCAGATTTAACCACAAGTCCGAAGTAAACTCTGATATATTATTCCACGAACTCTTCTCAGGTTTAATTTTCACTACTTTATTTTGTTGCGATACTGTAGTCTCTATAGTTTTTGGTGCTTCTAGACTTTGGCTTTTTTGCGAGGTGTTAGAACTCGTTTCTGTACATTTGATAGTTTCTTGTTGTTCCACCGTTAGATTCTTAATACCAGCTGTAAAGAAAATATAAAAAGGTAAAGATAAATGAAAGATGTTTGAAAATTCAAGCCCAAAAGGGGGTTGGAATTTTGTAAGATCAATATTTTTATTAAGAATTTTTTCCCCTTAAGGTGAAAAATAGTAAACAAAAAATATATTTATGCGCAATTAAGTCCTGTGGTGGATTTTAATGGCGCCGAACTCTGTCGCCACTCTGTCAAACAGAGCGCGGGCGTCTGGACGCGACGCTCTATAGCGCTTACTATATGACAAAGGCTTTAGGACAAAACGGTCGGCTACACGGACTTCCCGCTCCCACTGAAGTAAGGATCTCGTAGATAGCAAGGGAAAGATAACCAAATCATTTTAAAACGATCATTAGCACCCTGTAATAGTACTATCTGTATTAATACTAATATTATAAAGAGGTAAAGTTAGTATGTCAGTTTGGATGTAGGAGGTAATCTCGGGAACTTGATCCGCTTCTGAAAATTATTCACTTACCAACTTTATATTTCAAGAGTATTTCTTTGATTTTTTCACCATTTAAATTGTTTATATCCTCAATATCTTGGGAATCCAGTTCAAACTTCTCGTTCGCCATCAGTTTATCGTACAGATATTTGCTAATTTTGTTTTCGTCCAATAATTTTTTCAGTTCCTCGCTTAAACTACTTATATTCGACACTTCCGAACTTGGCGATTTGTCTATAATTTTAGGCACTTCGTTATTAAATTCTAGAACATTTTTATTAATGTCAACTATACATTGAGCATCTAATTTAGCACCACCGGTTTCATTATATGTTATATCTAATTTATTATCACTTTTGTCACTATTTACTATTGTTACGGGTTTGTTTGTTTGTGCATTTTTCTGTACAGGGTCCATTTGTGAGTAGGTGCGAGCGAACTTTTTCCCAGCTAGGAATGCTTCGTCGACTATCGTCACCATCTTGGAAAGTTTCTCTCTGTACGCGCCGTCTGACAGATATTGGTCTTCTAACAAGTCCCAGTTAATCGATTGGGACATTACACCCTGAAATATCGGTTCTATTGTAGAACAATTTAAATACCCATTCTATTCTATTTCCACTTTTATACAGGTGTAATAAGGTCAAAATATGAATATCACATAGATATAAATTAATAACTTGGAGGAACATGAAACAATACCTGCAAGAAGACTGCGGATGCAGTAGACCAAGATAAGCACGGTACGAGTACTAGTGGTTTGGGCCAGTTTGTAGCTGCAAGAGAAGCCATCTGAAATAATTTAACGAATTCCTTACAAATAAGAGCGTTTGATGTTTCGTTGAAGGGTGGTTTCATTGACTTATTACGGTCCCCTACGGCTTCATCCGCATCTGTGTAAGTGTAATCTGTGCAAGTAATGTTCATTGCCGGGATCAAAGGATCCAGGAGGATCCAGGAAGAAAAAATGGTTATGTATTTTGGGCTAAAAGAGAATTACATTCATCAGTAGGGATCAAGTATGTGACGCAGATAAGTAAGTGATCAATACTATGAAGTAGGATTACACTCACACAATTTTGCTTTTGTAAAATTAGCCTCAAAGCGTGATTGCGACCACTCGCCCTCATCTTACTAATTAGTGTGTTAGTTGAGTTAGTTCAGTGTTCTGAAGAATTGTTTGACTTGATGCCCACAGCTTGTTTGCTGCTTTAGGGGTATAAAAAAAACATTGAAAAATTTGCTAATTTATGAGTCGAAAACCTGTGTGGCACGTACACTGTGAGGCTACCTCATAAGAAAATGGTAATAAACATTGAATTTTGCTTCAATTATCTGGTCTATAATATTTTGAACACACGTGAGGCACCGGACGAGTTAATGGATGGTTAACTTGTTTGATAATCGCGCGTGTTATTTGTTTATGTGGTACTAAGTGTGGTTTAAGTACTGACATGTCCGCCCATAGAGAGTCCAGTGACGCCTAGCGGGCCGAGTCCATTGCGCTCGCACCAGTGGAACAGCACCAGCGCCTCCAGGATCAGGCACCCGCCCATCACGAAAATGTCTGATACGTTGTGTAGTGACGATCGACTGAAATGTTCATCACTCACTTAGCTTTTTGTGAAAGTTTAGCTTTACGTATCAAATGTTACCTGGATTAAAAGTATCAAGTTTGTTATTCCATGGTCTATGACATGACTTAGACTCTAATCTAAGGTCTGCATTATATCTCTCAAAAATAGATAGTGTTAATCGAAAATAAACCTAGTATCATTGGTGCAAAAATTCAAATGTTTTAATCTCGACTCAAAACTTGACTTTAGCATTGTTTGACGTTCTAGAATACAGACCTGTGTTATGTTTCATCTCAATCTATTCTGCTAACAGGGCGTGATTGACTAAGACAAACCACACAAACATTCGTATCTATAATACTAGGATTATGGTTCATCTTAAGTATAATTTTCACAATTGGAACATTAATCTCATTTCTTAGAATTTTGCTCCTTTTTATCAGCAATTTACTAGTTATATAGAAAACCTTGTAAAACCAATTTACTGTTCGTCCGTCAAGTTTTTTGAGGAGATGGGTAGAAAGCTAACTTGAATAATGCTCGTACATATGACTTACACTTGGTCTGTAGGTTTACGGAGGCCATAGAAAGGGTTCTCGAGGATGATTCCACCGATGCCTGCTTCCTTTATCAGTGGTTTCACCATAAGATTTCGCCGTCGCCAAAAGAACTGTAAATAGATATACACTAAAAAGTGAGTCTTTCATACCTTCAAGATTTGTCCCTGAGCACGCATATGCAAATTATTAACGTGTTCGATTGAGTAATTTTGTCATATCTTTAAAATCAAAGGTCATAGCAAAAAAAATGAGAAACGTCTTCTCATGTTTCAATCAAAATCGGTTTACAATGTGCGAACATATAGAGAAACACAGAAAATTAGATTGGAGAACTTATTTTTTGAACTAGGTTAAAATTATTAACAACTAGCGGACTTACCGCGGTTTCACCCGCGTATGGTTAGTTAGTAGTAAGTTACTCATAATAACATCAGCTGATCGACTATAATCTGCCAGTGAAAGTCCCGTCAAAATCGGTCCAACAGTTTCAGAGATTAGCCAGTACAAAAAGACAGACTGACAAAACTTTCATATGCATTTAGTAAAATTCCGTTATTTTTACATTACAAACAAACAGAAACTTCAATTTTATTTGTCCGTAAAAAACAGTTATAAACATGTCTTGTCTACCTACCTAGACAATTTGTATGCCATCTGGAAATTGATTTGGGGAGTTGTAATTGAACGTTTACAAACGTCATTTTAGTAATGATACCCATCAAGATTTAAAGAGACAATACTAAATGCAACACTTAATTAAATCAGTACCTAATTGTGACGGAGATGTATGGATAACAGAATGCATGGATTTCTGCCAAGTGTCCCTACACATGTCACCAGCACTCATGTTGTATTATGGATATACTTATAGATGCAACCTTACGAACCGGAATAGAGGCAGACTTTTTATAAGTGCCTGCGAAGGTCTATTTGAATAAATGATTTTGAATTCTGTTGTTTACAAAAAGTCGATAGGATAAGAGGTTGATATACATGGATAGGAGTTTTAACGCAAAGAATAGCTAAAGGAAAATATTTGTAGGATTTATATAGGCATAATACTTTAGGAATAAGAAATAATATCAACAAATTCCCACACATTTTGCCTGCCAATTATATTGGTGAGTCATTCATCGTCATTTGAAAATACACAGCAATTTATCTTTTTCATTGAGACGTGTAATTCTTCTATTAATAAATTGAAGGTGTGAGTTGGTGGTTAATCAATTTATAAATTGTTTGTACCGCATAGACTATCTATTTATGGTATACCTAGTATTAGTTGGAGTTTCATTCACAGTTGGCAATATAAGGGAGCTGGTTCTATATGAAAATTTATTACTGACAAATTTGGGGAAATCCTTCTAGGGTACTCAAGTAATATTTCCTCCAAATTGCAAACATTGCCATCAATTTAGGCTGTGCATTGTCTGATGGTCAGTGAAACTTTATTAAATAGATATAGCGTTCAAGGAAAACAATGCATAGAAAATGCATGAATGAGATGTGTATCAATTCATGATAATTCTCAGAAGAATTATCATGAATTGATAGTTAAAGCACCTACTGTTTAACTATCAATTCATACATGGTCCTGGTGAAGAATTGAATTATTGCCCTAAACTTTTCATACAAAGTAATCTAAAAGCTATTGGTTTGTTGCAACTATCACAACACTTTTATCTATTTTGATATGACCCAGATTCTTTATCAATAGTTTTATACTGAAATGCCAGTTGCATGACGGAAAGATCAATGAATAATGTAGCATTTGGGGCTGTAAAGAATGCCCACATTGTAGTCACAAATTCAGGAGTAAAATATTAAACTAGAATTCTCTTACATGATCTCCGGTGCCAGCTAAGTGCAAGCAGACAGGCTTGCATTTTTCATCTGGCCAATGAATTGGCAAAAGGGCTTGGAAGTGTGCTTTCTGGGCTATCTCTGGCACAATCCCCGGCAGGCACTTTGCTAATGGTGACACAAAGTAACCCTCGAGAAGTCTACAGTCTGACAAATTCTGTTCCTGTAATCATATCATATTGTTGGTAAGAATGAAAAAAAAACAGCTTTATTTCAAAAAGTCACAGATTATTCAGGAATAATACCTAAGTATCAGCATAGAATAGTCATATACCAAGGGTACCATATGTTGAAGGGTTAAGCAGCTTTCATCTGACTCGTCATCTCTCTATGATAACCAATTACTGGTCAATCATGGGTATTATGACATAAACCTCCTTTGATGTTATTATTAGGAGTCTTGAAATTAGGATTTGGAAGTAAAGGTATAAAAGAGTATCCATATTATTAATGACTAACATTAATATCATGAATATTAATTTTGTCTAAAATCTTTTGCAATTAATATGTTCATGATAATATTATATGAAAAGAAAATTGTTTTTTACCTTTGTGATTGTAACTGGGTAATCTCTGTCTACCAGTTTGAAACACTCTTCGCGGCTCGACACTATTTTTCTGAATTCAAATAACCTAAAAAATAGTTATGTATTTTAAGGCCGGGTCTAAGCTCAAATCTCAAAAATGGGTTTTTTTGAGAGTCGAGTATGACGTAACGCAATGAAATACCTAACACAAAAAAATACTGTGGATAGAAGAGGGTTTTGAGAAAAATGTTAACCGAATAGAATATTAAAAAGTGCTTTGATATTCCCAATAAAAAAATCCTAAGTTACGTCTAAAAAAATCTTTCGCGTCGAAATTCTCCGTATTTTCAGCGATGACAACAATTTTATTTTTAAGAATATATAAGATACAGGATTATATTAGAATGTTAACCGGACACTTATTCAATTTAATGCGTATATTCTGTATAATCTAAAGAAAACCCGTAAATAACAGCCCATTTCATAGAGTCGACACATTTATGATTTACCATTTTCAACCCTATTCCAGTGAAGAACGAGTTCTGTCAAAATCGTAGTCAGTCCGCGCCTTAAGTGTTATTACAACAATATGGGTATAATTTATCAAAGTTTGGAAATGACAATGTTACACAATGAAATAACCCATATTGAGAACCTGACCTTCGTAAATTCTCTGGTTTCCCCCATCCTTTGGTGAAAAATTTGGTTAGAAGTATACTCCGGTAGACAGCATCTAACTTACTGGTGGACATTTTTCGAGTTATGGGCGGATGTCCAACTGGTTATTTCAGCAGTTTTATTTGTGATATAGGAAATTTGGCTATGTAATATCTTGAGTAGTTTGCAACTCGTTGTCAATGCATTTTGGTTAGTAAAAATGAAAGATGTCATTCTGATGTCAACAACAATATCTTTACGATAGGTCAGCTGTTTGTTCCGTCCGGTTCATTTCCATTCATTCAAAAAAGCGTGTTCACTTCGGCTGCATTCCGAATTACTGCTGTAATCGCTGTAATCGATTTGAGCGTGCTTAAACCCGTACCGAATTGAATAATGACAGTTAACGACGTCTCGTGTAACGTCATAGATGACGTCATGACATGCGCCATCTTGCGCTCACACCGACCATGCCCTAAACTGTGGGGCGATTACGTAACTAAATTTCAATCATTTTCGAATTGAAATCGGTTCAATATAGCGGTTTTCTGATAACTTTTTTACGTTCTGATAACTGCAAATACAAACAGTGGTTCATTAGAAATGGAACCTTTTCCGATTTTGTAATATTTCTGCCGATTCAGAGGTTATTTCAATCTGAATTTCATTGAAATTAAGTTAGGTAATCGCCCTACTGATATCACCGTGAGCGCTGTCAAAGTCAAAAGTGACGGCAAAAATCTAATAAGATTCTTGGTTTTCTATTTGGCAAAGATACTTTTTATGATTTTATGAGAGACAAATAATAAAAAAAGCAGATATTCCTTTTTGCGAGTCAACTTATAAAAGATATAAGGTGTCCTAGCGCATTAATTATTCAGATTTTAATTAAATTCTCAAATGTTCTGTTTTGAATACTGTGAGCGCGATAACGGGCGTTCCGAATTGTTGATAGTTCTCAGCTGTCATAAGCGTGATATCTAATTCGGTACGCAAATTATTGTTGTGATCGCTGTGATCGATATTATCCATTTCGGAATGTACCCTTAATGTTATCTTTCTTATTTTTGCAGTATGGCAACCAAATTCTTGTTGGGAATTATTTTTGCCAGTGTCAAGTTATATTATTAGGTAGGCTATTAGTTCATTTGATTGGCGGGATTTGTAGTGTCGTTGCGTGTTCGTTTTCATATTCATGAATTAGTGTATTTTGAGGTTTATAGCATGATATATTATCCACATGCAAAAACAAGCCCTAATAAAAACGACACGTCATCGTGTTTTTAGTATATTTTGATGACGATAATTTTTTTAAATTCCTTTTTTATAGTGTAATTTTTAGTTTATCTTACATGCACGAGAATTTGACCAAGGTTTTGAGATGTTTTTCCTTTAAAACCACAACTGTAGCTCATATCAGTAAGCCAGGCTGTCACACATTATATAAGTCCATATCTTGAAAACTACTGACTCGTTTTGATGAAACTCTTCGCACTGTTCCCTAAGGAAGGTAGAACCCTCGGTGTGCGAATCAGACTCAGACTCTTGGCCAGTTTTTATTTATTTTTAGATTATATAGAAACATGCGTAATACGAGAAATCATATAATAAATAATAATAAATATCCTGGGACATTCCTCACACACGGTCATCTGATTCCAAACAGCTTGTACTATGGAAACCAGATAACTGATATAATACAATACTACTTTTTTGTTTGTAAATACATAGGTACTTAATATACATAATTACACCCAGACTCAGGACCAGGACATACAGACTTGTTCATGCAAACAAATGTATGTCCTCTGTGGGAATCGAACCCACGACCTGCGGCGAAGGCAGGGCTTGCGCGAAGCGAGTGCGCAGTGGAGTGTTGCAGCGCTAAATCAAGCTGTTTGGTCTAACCAATCTATTAAAAAATATAGCGCTAGACGCTAATAGAGTACCTATAGTTTTCTCGCGACCAAAGCGCCAATGAATTTCATAGCGCTTAGGTACGCGTTTCGTTCAACGTAGTGTAACAACATGCCGTCCCAATGTGAATGTACACCGCAGTCGTGGCATAAATATTTGTTGTATTGTGATATTACCTACGATATTATTACCCATTTATTCACTTGAACAACAAATAAGTTTACATACTTGACTACTATGCGTCCACACTTTGATACGATTTCTCGTATTATTAGCGCCGCTCCGTACGCGACTGCATGAATGTCGAAGCCACACTGAAGTAAGGTTGCAGTTCCATTCATTGTCAATGTTTGGTTGGAACGCCCTATCTAGTGGACCACATACCTATATCGAAGATGATAGTTTTTTTTTCAAATAAGTACATATAGTTATTTTGGCGTGAAAGAGTAACAAACAGCCATACATCCTCACAAACTTTCGCATTTATTACATTATAATAGGAAGGATGGATAGGTATAGGAAGTAGGGTAGAATAGGATAGCAAACTAATGATAGGTGAACTGTATGATAAAGAACCTTGAACCCCTCCTTCCTTTTGGGGATCAAGAAAAAGGAAATATATTTCGCTCTTATCGAAATAAAGCTAGCTCTCGCCGCGCACAATACATTTTGATTCAACGCGATATATAATACTTACTGGCGTTCGGGCGGCGTAGCCGGTTGCTATATCAACCCAAGATCCTAAAAGCATAAGCATACCTAACTTACACAAAAGCTTAATGAGTTTCGATAACAGTAGCAATAAATAAAAGGCTGCTATAAATGGTCGACTACACCTTAGCGACAGAAAGAAAAATGGTAATTTTTCGCGTAGGTCGACTCCCATATGTTATTCAAGATGGGTATTTGGAGAACTGGAACAATTAATATTAGAATAAAATTGTTTTTCTTTAGAAAGAGTTGCCATTCTTAGTTTAATAGAAAAATAATATTCTAGAGATAAAAATGAAAATGAACATTCTAGAGTCTGATGTATCTAAAGTCTATGATATGAGCGAACATCTGTAAAATTAGTTCATTTGTTACAAATAAATAAAATTGTATAGATATTGGTGCCCACACTATAGGATTCCCTGTGTTGTTGGGACTTCCAGATTGTTTACATTGGTTTTTCATTATATTCGCTCATATCAAAGACTAGATTTATATTTTTTTTTAATTAATAATGTACATACCTATGCGTTGTTGCATCCCGTTGTGTACATGTGTAGTGGAGTTGCAAATCCGTAATATTTATACCGACGTGGTCTAATTACAGGTTACTTTCTTAACATTCTCGCAACATTACTTGTTAATACAGAAATGCTCAAAGCATATTAATTAGGTCCTATAGCCATCCCTCGCGTTTTCACCCGCGCTACCGTCATAAAATTTTGATTGAAAGAATTTTCAGAATCGGTTCAGTAGTTCCGGAGATTACTTCCTACATTCAAACTTACAAACTTTACCTCTTTATAATACATATTATACATAGTAAAGAAGTACTTACCGACATAACAATCCGCTCCATGAGAATCTGTTGCATTGTTTTATTAACTTATGCCTATAAACAATAGGATAAGGTGCGATATCTGTTCGAACAGATCTTACGTAATCATATGTGGGTCGGATGAGTCAGCTTTTTGAAAAAATCATATTATATTTTGTTCCTATATCGATCGCCAAAAGTATATGTAAAAGTTGATATTTAAAACGGATCAAATGTTCCGGAGCGAATCAGATATTAAATAATGAAGAGGGTCTCTTATCGAAGACCATTTTGGGCGAAGATTATTATCTTTTATTGTATTCTATAAGCCTTCTTAAATGTCCCTCTTAGATACATCATTTTATTATTAACGACATAAGTTAACGATCAGATTATTAAGATTAGATTTTTTTATTCAAGATTTATTTTCAATCTATGTATTATTATTTAATAAATAATAGATACCTACTTTCCGCTTACCTGTGTGATTAAGAAAACTTATTTATTTACAACAAAATACAAATTACAAACAATACAATATACAAATTAAAATCTATAATGTAGTTCCTCAAGTCTGCCGCTGCTTCCGATTGCCGGCAAGCTGACAGCGTTTCGTCTTTAGATAGCCAAGCTGATGCGTTGGCGGAAAAAGCTCCCCGCCCGCTGGTCCCCGGAGGCTTCGATAAATTTTGATGAAAATTGTTAATGGATAGGAGAGGCTTATTGAAATTATAGCTACGTATTAAAAATTCCTACATAGTGGTTAAGCAGTTACTTATTATAAACTATGAATGAAGTATTCGTTTATATCCAGAAAATTTCACACGTCGGATCTTAAAGATACTTGGTTGAGTAATAGTACCTACATACCAAGTATTTTTGCCAACGATATACAGGAGATTCAGCAAGACCTTCTATAGTTTCATAATTCGCCATACTGGCCGGTTTAGATAGTCAGTTTCTGAGATTAACCGTTCAAACAGACTAACCGAGATGATACGACAAAAATCCCCGCCATCTCTATTCAAGTTTCCTTAACACAACTATTTTCCTCTATTCGGAGAAAGAATGAATCCCTGAAACCTGTAAATCCGGTTGAAATAGACGTAATGACGTAATGATTCGTAAGCTTTACCATTGTACCGCGCAGGTGAATTCCGCTACCCAAATATGGCGGGAAAGTATAAAAAGTACAAAGGCAATGAAATCAACGAAGACAGAATATACTATATCAAATTACACGAATGATCAAAAATAAACCAACAGATTTTAATTACACACAACATAATAAATAACATTTTTGTGTAAAGTTAAATGTTGATTTGCGAGAGCGTAGGCGCTTGCGACACTATAAGGACGCAGTACCATTCTCACGGAGTTGTTTCCTCATCGTGACACGGACAGACGAACAAATGTAAGTGTCATGTAGTGTAGTGAATATTACTTTATAATTAACAATAAATAGTGATTACACGGAATCCAATAGTGAAGTGACTTAGGGCGGGAATTCAAATAGAAAAAGATTTTTAATTAATTTTTCTTTCTGAATTTGAATGAGTTACTTTAATCATTTAAATACTATTTTATAATAACTCACAATCATAAAAGTAAACCTTTTTAAATATATTGGTTAGAGTAACCTTATTTTTATATTAGAAATATAAAGTTAGGAAAGGACATTAAACAGTAAGTAGTGCATGTTCTAACTTACCTAAGTCGTTATAAGTAGGTATTTAGATATTTACCTATATATTCACTAGGTAAGTATACCTAAGCAACATAAAAAAATATACTTATTGCATTTAACTTTACTTTAGTATGGCACCTAACAAAACATGCGGAATAATAAATTTTATGTAAATACAGCGTCTGTGCGTCACTACAGCTTTGTCGCCATCGCTTGTAGCCTTCGGCAAGGCAACAACTTGAATACATTCATCACAATCATCGTTAGATTGTTTGTTATAAATACTTTAAATCCCATTATTAGGTTAACATTTCATGATTGAAACGATACCTGATTTTTGTGATTTCAATTTAGAAGTTTTCAATCTGGTCGTTTATTAAAATGACTCCCTAAAATTCCAGATGCATAAGTCTCTTATTATATATATTTTATATAAAACAAAGCCCATTATACCTAGTAGCACATTCGATTCTATGTTTCGCTACTTTTGAGTTTATTTACAAATACTCATCAAGTGGGGTCGTCGGTACAGCCGTTTTTTTATTATATTCTTCGACTATGACATCGATTGTGATAAAATTTACCAATTCTCAAGTATTTATTAACTCATTGTGGAATATTTTACACTACTACTATATTTATACTATATATATAAGTATATTTACACAACCTTAATAAAATATAACACGTCATTTATTACTCTACCACTACTAACTTTACTCTTCTATAACTCTACGACCACCAGCATTAATTACCAGTGGCGTATCTATACCATCTGGGGCCCGTGGAAAATTCTTTTGATGGGGCCCTATCAGTAAAAATCGTCACGTTGTATTCAGTTTAATTTTAATAAACTTCGAGATTTTCAGCGTACTCAATTACACGTTGTATATGTCCCACTATACTCTATTTCACATAGGATGAGTCGTCAAGGTCAAGGGTTTTTTACCAATATCTAGTGAAATTCCATTTGATTACTCTGAAATAATATTCACAATATTTCGTGAAACCTAGCTCTATCATAGTATTCCTTTATTATATCGAAATGAACATTAACCATTGAGAAATTTAATAAAATACCATGTGTCACCGAACTCATGTTATTTGAAATAGACTATAATGGCCATAGGCCTCCTCTCTTAGGCGAGAGGGAATGGTCTGTAGTCCCCACGCTAGCCCAATGCGTATTGGAGACTTCACATCCATATCCATAGAACATAATATCTGAATGCATTCATCATCTATTTGCTAGCTTTTCGGTGAAGGAACAACATCGTGAGGACTGTAACTCAGGTACAATCTAAAAAAATATTTTTGAGCTCACGGCCTCTTGGGCTGGGGCCCTCTTGGGTCGGGGGCCCGTTGCATTTTGCCAGCCCTGCCACCCTATTGTTACGCCACTGTTAATTACGCAGCTTCATTTGGTCACCTTCCCCATAGACTCCTACGTAACTGTGTCATCAATATGTGTGCTGTGGACCTCGAGTAATAAGCACAGTAATGAACACAGAAAAAAAATGCGTTTTAAGAACGTGTACCTAACGAACTAAGAACCTTTTTTTCTTTAAATTTTTCAGATGGGTGAAAAATTGCTGATTCTAGCGCCTCTGGTGCTGCTCGCCTTTTTAAATGCTGGCGTTGAAGGTGAATACATCTTTGATATTTTAATAATTTACATACATTTTGGAAAAATTAACATACATTATAGTTATAGTCAGCCGGAAAATACAAAAAGTCATTCAAATTAATGACTCAGTGGTGAACGCTATTTGTATGTTAGCTAATAAATATGTGAAGATGCAAGTTACAATTTCTGAAGCCTACCGGAGTTTTAATTAATTTTTATACCACAAACTTGGGAACAAACATACGGCCCGCCTGATGGTAAGCGGTCAGAAGCTTGCACACACCCGGGTCTCCCTCCGGTCTACCGAACCTTCCCATGAGCTCTGGCAACCTAAGTCACGCGCAGGAACACAACATGTTAAGTTCTGTAAGGAGATACTTCGCCCCAGTCGAGCGGTCTTTGGCGAAACTTACGTACACACTGAAAAGTGTGGATTACTTCGTGGTTCCTCACAATAAAAGGAAATAATTGTGAGGAAACCTAAGAAGCCGAAGGTAGTCAGCATCTAAAGCGTCGCAGGGAACTGGCTCTCAAGTGCAGCTGCCGGATCACACCGTTAGGTGCTTGGCGACACTTGAGGGTGGTTGGTTGCATTGCTGGTACCTACTAGGAAGTTCCCTACCACGGAGCAATAATTTGCTCACGATGTTTTCACGAAAGCTCGGTAATTATTTTGTGATTAAGGTAAGATTCAAACTGACTACCTTCGCCACGGTATTTAAAAAGGAATAAGATTTCAGGCTAAATGTTAGGTTATTCTAACAGCTATTCGATACGCAAATTCAAATTGCATAACAGAGTTTATTGAGGTCAAAAGAAGTGGTATAAGCGGTGATAGCTTTAACCCTCTTGAGATTGCTTTCATCAATATTTTTGCATAAATATCTGCTGGAGGAAAAAAACTACATTATAATATTATTGTTTAGAGATAAATACATATGTTTTGTAAGAAATCTATAATTATATTGACAAGGCCAAATCTGGAACCAATAATAATTAACACAGTGTAATTAAATGATATCCATTTTGGGTGGCTTTATGTAGGCGTGGATTGTTTTCTTATTGGACTTGACTAACTAGATGTTATTTTTCAATAATAGTGACCCAACTACTTAACATAATAATAAATATTCTTGAACGATTTAACCTCTGGACCTGCCCTAATAGTGACCGCGCCTACACCCCTTTCGCCACGAACCATGCTTTTTAGGCATGGTATTGAAAAAAATAATGACAGTTGTCGCAGTATAACATTCAATGTCATCGAGAAAACATTAGGAGAAAATGACGAAATGTGCCGTGAAATCACGTAGAAATTATAGTGGTGGAAAGAGCAATATTTAATTTCACAAGTAAGTATATTTTTATTACAGTTTTACAGGTAATTTACATTAAAATCATTTTAATTCAAATCATGCATAAATATTATCCAACCATATTAAATAAACCAAAACTTCCATGTGATAATACCGAAAACTATCACTTTCATACATAGTCGGCTTATATTCTTCATTCATTATTATTATGACATGATTGTCATATTAGAACTAGTGCTTAACGCTGTCGAGAAAAATATCGATAATAATAATAAAAACGAATGAAAGATTTTGCGTACGCGATATATTATCTGATTACGTCTATGTTAAACTTTACTATAGGTAAGTTATAAACCATAGAGGTATAAATATCTATTTATTAGGGCATACATTTCCAAATTATTTTTATATACCACCTCAAACTTGCAAGTTTTTTTAAATTTAGGTGTTACCTAAATATCGTTGAAAATAAAACTAGCGTTAAGTGTTACCTAATAGCCTAAAGGCGCCGATCCCACAGAGAAGAATTTTAGAGTTCCGCGTTCCGAGTTCTGCATTCCGCGTTGACTGTAAGCTATATGGGGTCTTTGAAAGTAAAAAAAGTGTATGATGTGCGATCAGTAGCGAATATTGCAGAACTCTAGACTGCTTACTGTGAGCACAATAGTCAACACGGAATGCAGAACTCGGAACTCGGAACTCCAGAACTCTCTCTGTGGGATCGGTGCCTAAGGGTTACTTATTATTTAAGAGTTGTTGGCGAAAATGGGCATTAGAGTTCCATACCAAGGTCTCTTTAAATACATTATATGAATAAATAAATTAAATGCATGTTCCCTATTGTCAAAAAAATATCTGTAGCATGCCCCTACAAACAGAACAAATTGTCAACATAATAGGTCAAGTTGTTTTATTATTAAGTATTACCAAAGATTTACTACTACTTTCCGCTCTACGGCTTTTTTGCCAAATTTATCCGTTTAGCTGTTTATACATGATTAGTTTCAAACATCGATATCTTAAACTAACTTTCACATTTATAATATCAGTAAGATGCCGTAATCTAAAAAGTTAGTAAACGATAACTAATAAATAAAATATATGACTTATTGCAAATAGACGGAAAATAATTATGTTACTTGCCATACCGTACCGAAAATCGTTCATTCGTTCATCGACTTACCGTATCGACTGTGTCATGCACTAGTGTAAATGTAAATTTTGTGTATGTAGTTCGTAAAGAAATTTCGTATTTGTTGTAATTAGAAAAGGAGAGCGTGCTATGCAAAAATAGTATAAATATATAGCACACAAATAAAAATAGTAGTATGCGTGAAGTATAAATACACACGATTCTGCATTCGTTGTAATAATTACGTAAAATAGATCTTCGTGAGAGTGACATCCCCCCGCAAAAGTTGGTTGAACGTGATTTCATACTAATTTGTCTAGCTTCACGTCCAGAGGTTAAATCGTTCAAGTAAATATTACATGATGAAATTAACATTGGAGTAGGTAGGCACATAGTTGTATCCTATTTTATATTTGCAATAAAAAAATCTAATCTGATTAGGTAGGGATTATTCGTATTTAATAATGGAACACTATTTCAAAACTTTGAATAAACTTGTTCCATTTTCGAATAATTATGTTATCCTAAAGTAGGTTTATAATTTTTTGGGTGACTTTTACGAAGGGGATATAATTTTATAATGAGTTGACCAAAGACCCAAATCATAACTGACCGAAAAGCGCGAAGCGTCTCAGTTTCAGCTAAGGCAAAAATGCTTTCGTATGTCAGTCCAGCCGGATGTCCTTCTCTACAGGTCGCATTTCTCCAACGATTCTCGTGTTTTGTGAGCAGGTTCAATAATTATATAGAATTGTTTTGTCGATTCGGTCTTTGAAAAACTGAATCGACATGGGAATTCCATTAATTATGGGGACTCGTATCATAAGCAAGAGAACCGCGCAAGTTAAATGATTTTGACTCTTATTATATTGGACTCCCGGTAGACTCGCTGAAAATAAGTCGGTCTTAATGAAGGTCCAATTGCACATTCTAAGCTCACTTGACCACGCGGAATCCACCCACTATATCATGCAATGACAACACTTAGCTTGATCCACGGGCAAGCTAGCAAGGACGTAAGGTCCTGCGTAGGTGAAGCCTTGTTTACACACTTAATAAGGCCTGTTGCCAAGGTCTACTTTATGGCGTTTTTTGTTGTCCATCTGATGTTTTGCCAGTTAATGAACTTCATTATGTATTAAGATTATGTAAATTGGATATTAGCGTGGGCGATATTGTTATTGTTTCTTAAATAGATCTACATGTTTTGGAAAGCTTTTGGAATTGAGAATTTTGTTAAGGAAAAAATATTATAAACACGGAATAAATATTCAGTGAATAAATTATTCTATTATGGCATATTTTATGCCATATTATTGCCATAGGTAGTACATACCTATATGTCGTCGCTGGGTAATTGTCCTGGAAAAGAGAAAAACCATATGGTACCTACTTAAGTAGATACTTTAATTATTAAATTATATAATGCAAATATTTATCTTCAGAATTGAGTCTGATGCACGTCTGATGAGATGAGATGTTCTAGACATAAAAACACATCTAATATTTTACTAGGCTTTCTACAAAAAAAATACCATACGGTTTTTAACTTCTCCCGTATAATTTGGAGCAATGAACTTGGTTTTCATAGCCCGCCGACGATATGGAGAGAATCTATCAAGATTATTATTTGCGACTGTGTTTTGAAAATAGTCGTGACAAACAAACACATCTCGAATGAAAATGGGTTCTCTTAGAATAGTCGATTGATTGTGTGTACAGTTTGTGAATTATTATTCTACTACCAACTTATATTGTTCACAGGCCAACACTACTCAAACTACTACCCCCGTGGTAATGGCTACCTCGGGCGCAACCTCTACGAGCACGGGCGGTCTATATCCGACAACCTGGTGACATGCGGCCCCCACACCTGCGGGGTTGGGGCTCATTGCATCCACGGCAGTGTGCGCCCTGTGTGCGCTTGCTTGCCGGGCTACTCTGGTGACCCGCTCTCACAGTGTATCAAGATTGAGTGTCTTGGTGAGTTACTTTTATGATTCATGTCTAAAATATACGGCCACTATATATTTGTTACTGGATTTTTGAAATATTTGTATCCGGCTCGAAGGACCAAATACCTTAAGGGATTCGATTATTCTGTTTTATTTTAAATTTTATTAATCTGTGTTATGGTGAATATTTTACTCTACTTATCTATCTATATTATGACAAGAGAATTTAGACAGAAATGATTATGATTGACAGAAAACAGCGACTGCCGCAGCCACCAAACTTGTGTGAACCAGCACTGCGTCAACCCTTGCGAGGGTACATGTGGCGTCAATGCCAACTGTGATGTAAGTGTCATTTTATCAATAACTTGAATAAGGAGTATTTAGTCTTCTACTTTATGAGATGATGAAATGATAACACATTTTTTTTTAGGTACGCAACCATATTCCCGTTTGTACTTGTCCAGCTGGATACACCGGCAATCCTTTCTCGTCTTGCAGAATTGCTGATCCAGGTACCTACAAACTTAATATTTAGTTTACCAGTACCGATCAAAATATTTTTTATTTTTTTTTGTACAATTACTTATTGTTATTTGCAGAGGAAGCTTGCCACCCATCTCCTTGCGGCCTAAACACCAAATGCCACGTTGCCAACAATCAAGCCATCTGTACTTGTCTGCCTGGATACAGGGTAAGGCTCTTTATTCTTAATTTTCAATCGATTGACGTGTCATCTGGGAAACCAGTTCGTGTTTCTTATTACACCTTTATCCCATTGATCAGGGAATTAAAAACTCCTTTAGTTCACATCCATTTGCCACCCTATATATTTCACGCCTGAGTATGTTAGAATTAATAAAATGTATAGGCACTCTCTATTTCTCTTCCACACAGGTGGTAAATTAAACAACGAATTTAATTTGATTACTCTTATTGGCTTCCACTTCAATAATTCAGCATTTCAGATATTAAGTCAATGTATAAGTATTATTATTAATATTACCTGTCTGTCTAACTTACCATGTTTCAATATCAGGGTAGTCCACTAACCGGTTGTCGTCACGAATGCGAATCGGATGGAGAGTGCGGCGGTCAACAATCGTGCCGCGACTTCAAGTGCGTGAACCCCTGCAGCGACTGCGGAGTCAACGCCGACTGTGAGACAGTCACTGCTCACCGCGCTGTCTGCAAATGTCCTAGAGTGAGTACTCAATATCAGGAATTCATGTAAAACTTCACCCTATCAAATCTGTAAAGATCTCGAATGAAGAATAAATTGTTCTCTTAAACTAAGCAACCAGGACAAGATGCATGAAAACCCCGGATTTTGGAGCTCAGAACCCGGACATGTTAACCGGTTTTTTTAAAACTTATTCTGTATAATAAAAAACAGTTCAAAATGTCATAAATCAACTTTTTATTTATTTTCAAAGACATTAAAGAGTCATCAAAAATCAAATATTGTTAGACATCTTTCATCATTATTTTAAACGTTAAAAAACCAAATCTTCAGACTTGAAATTTTTAAACCCGAACTACAAATTAAACCCTGCCCGGACGCTCTCTAAACTAGGACAAATCCGGGGAAACTTGGACGGATGGCAACCCTACTCATAAAGAATAGTTATAATAACTATTTCAGTAGGTTCCTGTCACTAAAGTTTATTTTAAATAGTCGCCTGGCCAAAAATGCAATGCGCATACCGATTCTCTAGTTTCAACATTATGTGTTTTCCCAGGGCTACCACGGCGATCCTTACCGCATCTGCTCAGCGGAATGTACCTCAGACGGCGAGTGCCCCAGCTACAAGCCAGCGTGCGTGTACAACGCGTGCATCAACCCGTGCACCAACGCGTGCGGATACAACGCCGACTGCAACCTGCGCGGGCTCACGCCCGTCTGCTCCTGCCCTAGGAACATGACTGGAGATCCCTTCACTTCTTGCAGGCCTTTTGAAGCACGTAAGTATTAACAACACGATTTATCAATACAGAGGAATATAGAGAAGCATTTGACAACGTATGGCTCAATTTTTTTGATATATTCCTTTAATATTCAATACTAACACAATTGTTCGTAGGTATATCTATTAGTTATTATTAATCACTTGTTTCATACATGAATCATAAAATATGAAATTAATTAATACTTGTTAAGTTTGATTGTGGGTGTTCCACAAGGCACGATATTAGTCCCCATTTCTTAGTTGATCTATATTGATGACATAATTTTTAGGTGATCTCTGCGAGCCGAATCCATGTGGTGCCAATGCTAAGTGCACTCCTGGACATGACAACACTGGTGCTGAACGTCCCGTCTGTACTTGCCCTGCTGGATATATTGGCAATGCTCTCTCTTCTTGCGAACGGGTGAGCTATTAGAAAAAGATAAACTTATAATATACTCTTTGTAATAAACTTTTTTTTTAATTTCTATCACTTGTTTGAACAGGGTGAGTGCGAGTTAGACTCCCAGTGCCCGGACCACTTGGCGTGCGTGGGCTACCAGTGCGTGGACCCGTGCCTGGGCAACACTCAGTGCGGCTCTGGCGCCGTCTGTATGTCTCGCCGCCATCTTGCCGTCTGCACCTGTCCTTCAGGTATGACAAAATCTTTTTACTGGGTTATAATAAGAAAAAAAGCCAAAGTTACTACATCTTTGGCAAACGTCAAAGTTAACAGATCGAAAACTGTCTTTGCGCATTTCTAATTTGAACAAACAGAAATAAAATCTAATGAATTGTTTCAGGTCATAATGGTGATGCCTTGGTGAATTGCTATGAATCTAAGTCAGTGGTAGCATCAGCCCGCTACTATAGGTACAAACGAGACGGTAACTACACCAGCGAGCCTGAAGTGCCTTCCGTCGCCGCTACTGAAGTCGCAGAAGATAAGAAAAAGACCGAAACTACCGAGCTTAAAAAAGAAGAGAAACCTGTGGAAAAGAAAGAATAAGCTATTTTTACAAATGGATAGTCGATAATGGAATGAGACTCTATTCTATTTTTCAATTTAATGTATCATCAAAATTTTGAGGTTCCACATTAAAAATAATATTATAAAAGATCTTTGCTGAAGTAAGACTGAAGTGTTCGGAACTTCGGAATCTTTAGGTGGTATTTTGTCTCTCCCTTACTTAACGTTTAGAAAAGAAAGAGATGAGAGTTTTTATCAGTATTTTATCATTAAATTGAGCATTAGAATTGATGTTTAGATATTATTTATGGAAAGAATTTAATTACTTTAAAACGAGCCTGTCCGTGTATGTACCTTCTTAGCTTAGGTATATACATAATACACTTGTCTTATCAACGAATAATATATTCGACGATTACGTACAAAGCGAATAACAATGTCTTATATTCATAAAAAAAAAAACTAATCGAAAATATTCTGCTATTATCAGACCAGTCTCGTATTTTAGGAGTCATACAAGATATCGCTTTTTAATCGACGAAATTAATATTAATTTAAAACTTGAGATAATGCGCCTATGGCCATTAATAAAAATCAAAATATATGAATGATTATGTATAAGTAAAAATAATACATTGTTTTCAAGTATCTTGCCTTTTATTTACCTAATTCGGTCTCACCACATAGTAAACCTATTAGTTTTGAATAGAAATAAGCTACATGGTAGGGAGGGATGATGGCCTTAAAGAAAGAAAGAGTATTATAATACAAGGTATCTTGACATACCATAAATGAACACAAATTAAATATTATAATCACGCACAGCCTACATACCTAGATGTCGGAAGTGCCAAGTATAAATCTCACGTACCGTACTTAGGAATTCCGAGTAGATAATCAGACGAAGTTAAATGTAAACTTGATTGGATAATAATAATTTTTCTCAGGGCAGTATAAGTATTTATTAACAACAAATATGTACAAATTACAATCTATATAGAAAATTTCCTCAAGATTAACGGCAAGGTTCCTTCCTGAAGGCTGGCGTGTCCTCGTTGTAAAGCCAAGCTGATGCGTTGGCGGAAAAAGTAACCAGCCAGCTTATTTCCGGAGGCCTCGATTAATTTAGATAACAAAGCGCGAGCACGACAAGCTTCGGACCCCCAGGTTCCCATATGGTCTCGACCGCAAAAGACATTAAAAGATAATTTGGTCCAATCGATGCGTATTCACCGGCCGTAGCTGCATTATTATTATAGTAAGTAGGTACATACCTAGGTAGTTAGATACTTTCTTAATTTTGTTTAAAACTTTTTAAAACGAAACGACGCCCTTTGTTACCTCGAGCTCCTAGGAACGTACACACGGCTACAGATAAAGCTATACATTTCTAGTATAAGCTGACCTCCCATTGTACGGAAATCCTATACAATGCGAGATCAACTTATACTGGAAATGTATAGCTTGATCTGTAGCCGTGTGTACCTAAGATAATCCGCCACTACCTTGTCCATTGTGTTGAGAACTTCGCTCATGTTTTCCGCTCCTGACTCAGTTAATTCATTATTTTCGCGAGTTTCTCTGAAGATTAACATCATCATCTGCCTGCCCTATTCCCAATCATTTGGCGTCGGCACAATATGTATGCTTCTTCCATTCGTCTCTTCTATCCCTCATACTAGCATCCACTCCTTTCTTACCCATGTCAACTTTCACACAATCCATCCATCTCTTTTTTGGTCTTCCTCTTCCCGTATATCCATCTACTTTCATATTCATAACTTTTTTAGTGACGTGGCTTTCATTTCTCCTCATAACATGTCCATACCACGATAAACGGTTCCCTCTCAACTTTTCAGTCACTGGCACTACTTTCAAGCTTCCCCGTATGTAGTCATTTCTTATCTTATCCATTCTGAAGATTAACATATATTCCATTTATTAAGGTTGCTTTGGTATTTTTCTTCATGTAACAAACATGCCCGATGGACATTCCCCCTTTATATTATATCTACTGAGATTTTCTAAGTGGCCACCTCTACCAACCTCTCGGTCATAAAAGACGGCACACTATACCAGGCAACCCCTTACGAGGCGTCTGGGACCATCTGCGGTAGGTCACGCCGCCAGAGTACTCGCCCCTGGTACTCATGAGAAAATGTGAGTCGCACCGTGATCACTCACTACCGTTTATCCAGAATGGTACCGGAGTTGTCAAAGTCGCTCACCACACGCACCCCAGCACGCCTGCACTAGCTCGAGCACCAACGTAAATACGCAGCGCAAGCACCGGCACCAGCGCGCCTTGTTGGTGCTAGCGGATTCAATCCCCGCTAGGGACGCCAGAGAAGCTGGCTCCCATTTCACCAGAATGGTCCCGGAGCTGTCATGCACGCTCACCGCTTTAATACGAATCCACGCATCTACCCAATGCCTACAGCTGGGTTGCCGGAAAAGTAATCCAACGGGTAGTCCTCTACTTTCTATCCAGGAAAGTGCCGGAGATGCAGCTCGCTCACAGGAGCTCACTTGCTTGAGGGTTACTCACGAACCTCGCGTCTGACCAACAGGAAGCCTTTTTTTTTACTGTTTATAGGCCTGTGTTTGACCACAATCTCACCATGGTAAGTGATGATGCGGCCGAAGGTGGTAAGCACACAAAGCCTAGAAGGAACTGGCTCTCAAGTGCAGCTATCGGAACACACCGATAGGTGCTTGGCGACAGATTTTCAACTTGAGGGTGGTAGCCAGCCAGGCGGGTACTACAAAGTACACTACCACCGTGCTATGGTTTCCTCACGATGTTTTCCTTCACCGAAAGCTCAAGCTCATTGTAGGATTCGAACCCGGGACCTTCATCTCGGTATCCGACGTCATTACCACTGAGCTATCATCGCCTTAAAATCGCCTTTTGCCTTAGGCCGGTAACTTCAGGCACTTGTTGCGCACGGGGAATGACGTTCGACCCACACTTAGCCGAGCAGACAACATGCCACTCCCCTGCAACCACCACATAGACCACCGCGAGTCCAATTCCATCGTACCCCATCTGTTCTGCCTGATTATTCGTAAAAAACACGTGCTATAGTCGTTCTAGAATTCGGGCTAATGAAGTTACTCGTTTGGCCACATAAAGCACACCAATGTTGACTTCGTTCGTCGTTAAATAAGTAATAAACGTTGCGATGTCGTGTCGTGGAAATCTACGACGAGCATCGTAAAAAAATCACGGCATGACGTCGCAATCCGCCACGAACCACGACACGATGTCGTGTCGTAAAGACTCACGAAGCGCTCCTGCGCTGTTGCTCTAGGGTAGAGCGCCAGAAGCGGTCGTTCTAGGCACCAGGTGGGCAGGGGTCGCCAAAATACCAAATATGAAATGGGCGCCAAAAGACAATTTCGCTCTATCCTGATCAAGGTATACTGCTTTTTTTTTTTTTTTTTTTTTTTTTATACCACTAAGGTGGCAAACAAGCTTACGGCCCGCCTGATGGTAAGCGGTTACCGTAGCCTATGGACGCTTGCAACACCAGGGGTATCACTCGCGCGTTGCCGACCCTGAAGAAACCTCTTCACACCCTTCTTGAAGAACCCCATGCTGTACTCCTTTGGGAAAACCACGGCGGGGAGCTCATTCCACAATCTGAGCGTCCGCGGAAGAAAACTCCTTTGAGCCCGCACAGTTCGAAACAATTCTGGTTTCAATGTGTGAGGATGGATTCCCCGTCGATGGCGAGAGTTGCGATGGTAGAAGGTGGCCGTGGGCATCAAGTCGAACAATTCCTTGGAACACTCCCCGTTGTACAAGCGGTAGAACACACATAAAGAGGCAAAGTCTCTCCTCAGACTGAGGGGCTCTAAACCGTTTGTGAGCTCGGGATCGTCGACAATTCTAGCGGCACGTCGCTGAACCGAGTCTAAAGGCCCAAGCTGGTATCCAGGTGCCCCCGCCCACAGATGACAACAGTACTCCATATGAGGCCGGACTTGCGACTTATAAAGTTGCAGCCTTTGCCCCGATGTGAAGTACTGCCTCGCTCTGTTGAGCACTCCAAGCTTTTTGGATGCCAGCTTAACCTTGTCTTCCAAGTGACTTCGGAACAAAACGTCGCTAGAGATGTCGACGCCAAGGATCCCGATGCTTTGACTGATGTTCAAGGAAGTGTTCTGGAATTGTGGAGCCACAGACCATGGGGTTTTCTTAGCGGTGAACGCGCAGGCTTGAGTCTTGGTGGGGTTGAAATGGACTAGGTTTAGTCGACCCCAATCGGAGACACTAGTTAGTGTACTCTCGATTTCAGACACCAGCCGTTCGCGGCTTTCCTCCACCTCGGAACGAGGGATATTTGCACGGCCCGCGTATTGAGCGTCCCCTGTACTGTCGTCCGCATAGCAATGAATGCCGTCAATAGACAGCATATCATTGATATGCAGAAGAAATAGTGTTGGGGACAGCACAGAGCCTTGCGGGACGCCGGCATTTATGTCCATGCTATTGGAGCAGCTACCGTCGACGACGGCTCTTATGCATCTGCTGGACAGAAAGCTGGCAACCCATTTGCATAATCCCTCGGGAAGCCCGTATGCTGGTAACTTCGTGAGAAGACCCCTGTGCCAGACCCGATCGAACGCCTTCGCCACATCTAGGCTTACTGCCAATGCCTCACCTTGACTCTCGATGGCGAGTGACCAACGGTGCGTGAGATACACAAGGAGGTCACCAGCTGAGCGACTGTGGCGGAAGCCATATTGTCGGTCGCTCAACAACTCGTGATCCTCCAGGTATCTCAAAAGCTGCGTGTTGATCACACGCTCCATGACTTTGGAGAGAAGGGAGGTGATGGCGATAGGCCTGTAATTCGCCGGGTCTGATCTGTCACCCTTTTTGGGTACTGGATGCACGTGGGCAGTTTTCCACGAAGACGGGACTTCCTTTTTGGTGTAGGAAAGTGCGAAAAGACGCGTCAATACTGGACACAATTGCTGCCGCCATTGTTATTCAATTTTCATTCAGTTTTAATCACTTCTAATAACTCTAATAGAGTGGCGTACCGTATAAGTACTACTACTGTTTTCAGGATTAGAAGATATCGGTGACAGTTCACATTTTCCGGTTCACTCATACTACTTGCGAGTAACTAATATAATATTTTACAAAAAATATTTTAATTTCCATTTTATATCATTGCAAAAATACAATATATATCGCTATACATAACTATGAAATTATTTCAGCAAATTTAAATAGCTTGATAATTTTAAAAATTAAGAATTAGGATATCCTTAAAATACTTGCTGCATGAAACGGAACATTTACCTATAGTGATTGACAATGCTTGATCGACAGGGAAATTATTTTTGAGTAGGTTTATCAATATCGAAATATTTTTAATTAACAAAAAATTTCGATATATCGGTTCGATATCAAAGAGAGAGAGAATATTCTTACATTTCTAGGTAAATATCAATTAACAAACATAATTTCTCATAAATCCTGTAATAATTATCTGAAATTAAGAACAACGATAATAGTACAGTATGATACATGTGTGCAAAGTTGGTAATTACACACGAGGCGGTATTAAGCAGTAAGACAGTGATAAGGAAATATAATTTGGAAAATAAAAGCACTAAAATAAAAATCGATTAAACTTTCTTTATTAACTTTCTCGATACAACAAAAAAATCGATTGGATATCGTATTAATGCGTTAAGCCGTTAACTATAAATTTGATTGGGTGAAATTAGTACCATGAGTATTCCGCTAGAGGTGCTGTGCCAATTTCTATAGAGAAGTTTCGTAAACGAAAACGCATTAGTAAGCGTTTACTAGCGTCATTTCTTTACACTCGGGGTACAGAAGAAGGCATCGTATCGACATCGTTTCTACGACACGACATCGCAACATTTCACGATCCACGGCACGACAGGTGTCGTGTAAGTCTACCTATGTGTTTTAGCTCTAGTCGTAGAGCAAACGTTCCACACGCTTATCCACATGATTGGCTTTTGAGCCCCTGGGAAGCATTTAAAAAAGTCTTATTGATAAATGAATAAGTATCCCACTATTATGTACCTAGGTATGTACTTATTTCATTATAATTTAAATTGTTTTCTATTTATATTCTCCTAAGTAAGTACGACTAGTAAATAAAAAAGGATGTTATTGTCCATGGTTATTGCATTAGAAACATAATTTCATATTGAAACTGGTTCATCATACCTAAAATGGTTATTTTTACATTCTGATAACTGCATGTTCAAATAGTGCTCCATTGCAAATTTTAGGTACCATTTTGGACATTGTATAGTTACCTAATATTGCCATTGATACGTCCCATTCTGTATTGTGGTATAGGAATATGTGCCTATGGATACGGCACCAAAAACGTCGTAACGAAACGTTTTATGGTAAACGCCCTCTATGCCGTCAGCCTACCGACCGAAGTGCTCGCCAGAGTAATAGTATTCTATGCCGAAGTGTAACAGCGAAACGCATTTTTGACATTTGATTTGATGGGTTGATTGATACCTACGTCTTGTCGTCCGATTACCGAATGATGAGTGAACCAGTATTTTGTGATAGTAATTACTCGTTGAAATTGTAAATAATTTATGTAAAACGATGTCCGATATTAATATGGAGAAGTTTGCGGGGCAAGACTTCGTCCCCGAGCGCTACGTGAAGGAACTGGCGCGGTCTTGTGTCGGGGGGGAGGAGCTGCAGCAGCAAAAGGAGAAGATACAAAGTTTATCCGAAGAGACTGCAAGTGCCCTCAAGAAAAATGTTTACGAAAATCATATGCAGTTTATCGAAACGGCGACGGAGATATCCCACCTAGAAGCCGAAATGCACAAGCTGTCGCACTTGCTCAGCGAACAGCGGACCGTGCTCACCACCCTCTCCCATGCATCTGTTCTCGGCAACGAGAATGCTATTTCGCGAGAATCCCTCGATAATCACGACGTGGAGGCTGAACGAGCTGAGGAACAACGAAAAAACAAACTCAACCTCATTACAGAGAAGGTTGAAGGTTGCATGAACTTACTGGATGTTCCTGAACGAACCCTGCTGCACGAAGGTGACCTACTAGAAATAGATGCGGAAGAGAATACTGCCTTACAAAGAATGCATGTATATTTATTTAATGACTGCCTTATGTTAACCTCTTGGATATCAAACCGACGAGGACCTATGAGATATAAGTTCCAATCTAGTTATTCTATTAGTACATTAGCCGTTGTTAATGTTCGAGACTTGGGAAATGTTAAACAAGCTTTCAAGGTGTTAGCTTTTCCAGATACAAGGGTTTTTCAATGTAACAGTTTTGCTATCAAAAAGGATTGGCTTGAAAAGTTTGATGTTGCCAAGAAAATGTATATTGAAACTGAAAATTCTAAGCTAAAGAAGAAAGAAAGTCAAGATAAACCTAAAACTGAATCTTTAGAGTCTCCTAGTCTGTCAGTTGAGGAGCTGCCTTCCCCACAAGTTCCTTCCCTGCCTGAATGGTTGGCGGATGTGACTGAGGAATTAGATGTGCTAATTGTTGAAAGACATTTCCAAAAAACTTATGAACTCATGGTGTCAGCTCAAAAAACTTTAGACACCGATGAATTCAAGAACCATCCACAGAGGCCTGATATTTTAAAAAGAATTGAGCTGAAACAGAAAGCTTTGATTGAAATATTATTAAAAGAACTGGATGTAACTCACAATTGGAGCCCTCGAGGCGGCTTGCAGTCGTCACGGCAACCAGTCCGAATACTCAATAAATTTAATATGACCAGTCAAGCATGTGAACTGTTTCTGGCTATTTGTAATCACACTGTGAAAGTCCATGTTAAAGGGGTCCAATTAGAGGGATCTATAAATAGTTATGTAAAACAAGTGGGCGAGGTCTTCTTTTGCTCACTGAGTGATGCCTTAACAGAGTTCATTACATTGTTTCCTAAGAATAAAATAAGTGCTTTTGTAGTTTGGGCTAGCATACAACTTAGAATGTTAATGAGCCAAATAATTAAACAAGTCTTCACACCACAGTGCGCTTTAGACTCTGTATTAGACTGTGTGCAGAGTTTAAGAGATCAATGCTCTCTTTTCTGTGAATTTGGTCTAGACTTGAGGTTTCAAATGAACAGTTGTCTAAGAACACCTGTAACTAAAGCTTTGAGAGAGTATAAAGAAAAAATTATTGATTCTATGAAAACTAAAGTGTCGGAAGACAAGTGGACTCCAGTAAATATGCATACTAAAGCTGGCGTCAATAAATTCTTATCACAGATGGAAAATTTGGGCCTTATCTTAGCTAAGTACATAATAAATGAAACATGGGTGGACCTATCAAGTAGTACAATATGGTTCGCCCAGTCTGTTATAACTGTGCAGAAAGTTGGATTGAAACTTGTTACTAAAGATATGATGGATGTATTGGATGAGTGCACATATGCTATATTCAATTCCCGACTGAAGCTCTCTTTGGGTAATGACTCTAGTTACGCTCAGAAGAATTTTAAGTTCATATTAGACACGGTAATGCCTCTCATGCTGAGATGTTATAAAGAAGACGTTGGTTACGATAATGAGAAGCTAGTGGGCCTAGCCAAGAAGTTCGGTGTATATGTCGCCCCACCAAAGAAATCCAACATCACAAAATACACGAGTAACGAATATTTATGAAAATAGTCATTAGATATCATACATGTTTGTACGAAAATTATTTTTATTATGCTGAAGCTTTAAAACTGTAATATATAGATAGTAAGCGTGCAGGACTTTTGTAAGTTTATTTAAATGATGAAAACTGATCAAATTGAAATTTATATTATATGCAAGTTATGAATATGAAATTTTAATAAACCAAGTTTCATGGTTCAATGTTTAATTTCATTTTGTGCTCAGGTGAATGGAGTCAATTAAAATTATATTTGAACTATAACATTACTTTTATTAATATAGATTAACATACAAAATTTACAAATAATATGGTTACCCTAGCTCTCTATATGTTACATCAAATATATTATAAAATATACAATACTCAGAAAGAGGCCTATTCAAATACATAACTAATGATTTTATTTATACTAAAATATGAAACAAATATAAGATAATGAACAGGTATATCAGCCAGCAGGATATAAGTATTAAGAGGACTCAATTCGTCATACTTTTCATACAATACCTCTGTACTTATGATGGCGTTGTTAAACATTTTTCGTTAGATGTTTTGAACAAATTAGTATCTTGTGCGCTATATCTAGCCGTGTATCTAGGCGTAATTTAAAAAAAGTGTGAAACAAATTCAGTCAAAGCCTCCGAAAAACAGCGTTTTTGCCTGAACTTTGGCCATATCTAATGTACCTATAAATTGTAAAAGTAAAGAAAACATTTAGATACCAGGCTTGCAAATGTATTGGAGATTCTAAATAACTAACTTTTTTTTCACAAACTTGTAAGATTTTTTCACAAGAAGTATATTCCTGGAACAAGTTTTATGAATGCGAAATCATGAATGACGACCTAGCGAAGCGGCCGCGAGTGATCAGCGGAATTTACCGACTGATAACCGACGGCTTTGATGCTGTCTCTCTTTTCTCGCAGTCAAACATTACGTTGGATGAAACAACAAGCTTTTAGACTATGCTTGCGTTGAAGTTGCGCCGGCCACAGAGGGCCGCCTTAAGGATGATGTCTGAAAACTATTTTCTATTCTTTATCAGGCATCATTCATATTATGAAAAAGAACAATAATAAGTTTTCACCCTTTATAACTCTTAGCTTTTAATCTAAAACATTTTTATTAATACATTTAAAAGTATTTTCTCTACAACAAGATACCACAATAGAAGGCAGGTATTATTGTTTACTATTTGTCACACTCAACAAACACAAACTCATTAACATAAATATAATACAAACTAGAATATTTTAATCTGATTCACTTCGATGTTCTAGTCCTGAAGGATCTATCATTGTATTGACCTATTATTCGAATATAAATGATCTAATGACTGAAAATTAGAGTAAGGTCATTTCTATCATGGGCCTAATTTAACACAATTCTTCTAATATTATAAATGCGAAAGTTTGCAAGTGTTTATTTGACAACTCACTTCCGTAACAATATGTTTGAAAACTCATCTCTGAAACAGCTGAACGGATTTAGATGAAACTTGGCACAGAAATAACACCTTTTATCACAAAAACAAAAACGATTCCGGGAACGCGCGTAAAAAAAACGCTGAAAGCTAGTAAGTAATCTATACTCCTGTAATAAAACTGAAGGGTTCTTTGTTCGATTGTTTGGTTGTTTTAAACGTGTTTATCTCTGGAACTACCGGTCGGATTCGAAAAGATCTTTCACTGTTAGGAAGATACATTATCGCCGAGTGATATTATCACGAGAACGCAGCTGAAACCACGGGAGACAGTTTAATATAATTTTCTTAAAAAATTAAATCATTTACATTTCTGGACTTAACACATACTTAATCAGCCTCCATTAGTGCCTCAATAAATGTAGTTCCATTGATCAATTTGGTTGTTAGAATCACAAATTCGACATTAGAATCCTCCTGCTGACTGATAACTCTAAGGGCCGATATTTCATGATACGTGCACCCTCCTATGAAGAAGACGAGGATTACTCTAGGGTTTTCTAATGAGGACGAGTTGTCGCTGGAGATGGAGTTGCGCCGGACCATGCGCGGCTGGAGTGTTTGGAGTTCGTCCACTGTTGGACCAGGAAGTAGACCTAATACGTCTTGGATACCTGTAATATAAGGGAAATATTATAAAGTTGATTGCAGAGTCAGAATATTTATAGAGCGACTGTACTATGTATAGAGTATGGGCCGTGTGCACCAGTACGGGCAAAATGCCTTGAAACGAAGTGCGCGTACTAAAATACATAATAATAAATGTCGATTTCTCGTTTTGTATCGATACTTTTACCGAGAACTTTACAAGGAATCCATATCGACATTTTGTCGGACTGTAAATTAACTAGTGTACAGTAGTACCTAATTAATATGGCTTACCGATGTACCTGCGCAGAAGATACATTTTCAAAGCGCGGGAAACGCTATTGGTCGGCCTGCCGCCATGTTAGCGCGCGCCGTGCGGAGGGGCGTAACTTGCGAGTGAGACGGAACTAACAGCTGCAGTATATTATGAACCTTATAGTAGTGATCTAAGGTTGATTGTAAGTTTTAAGCATTCTTTCGTTAATCTTCGGGGCCATACTTTCTTTTCTGTGTGAACTTAGATTCACGACGCGCCATATCAGTTGGGTAATACTGTACCTATTTAATTATATTTTTTTCAACACACTCGCTCGTAAATTGACATTTATTGCACCGTTTTTAGTATCTTAATGCAGCTTATTACGCACTAGTGCTTTTATTTTACATTACCGCACAGGTTTATGATAGATATAATCCCGATTATGTTAAGTTTGTACCTCAATGCAATTGATACCTATGTAGACTAAGCATATATACGTGATGAGATAAATCGTTCGTTTACGTTACGAAAAAGTTATTAAACCTTAGATAAGAACATGTTATTAATGACCAGAAAAAAATAACAGTAGATGGACAAAATCCTGAGCCACATGAATCTATGACCTATTAACTCCATTAGACTACATTATATGCCAAAATGTATAATTTCATTAGCTAACTAGCTATACCACAGTACAAATATGTACCTTATAACGTGTAAATATTAGCCGACGGTACAATTTAATTAGGTTGGCTGGTATAGAGGCGCGGCGGCTAATTGGGAGGAACCGGGCGGCACACTGTGGGTTTATTTGATAGTCGAATGTCAACACGTGCGACTGTATAATGCGACATATTTTTGAAGGCGGTTTTGTTTCCATAATTGTTCCCTTTGTGTGCTTACCACATTCGGTCACAACATCACTTACTAGTCAGATTTTCGTCAAAAAGTCTATGTTATAAGTTTCACTAATAAATTTAGTAAGCAATAAGTTATGAATTTATATTTTAAAAGTATCTAGTAATGTAATGTAATGTATAGTACCTATATATATATATTTTTAGTCAGAATTATGCTACCTCACTTTAATATTATAGATGTATAATTGGACTGTTTTACAAAAACCTTAAACCGACTTCAAAGTACACTAAGATGTAATCAAATCCGGATCTGATGGCAATGGGATCAAACGGGAAGCGTACCCTTTCAGTTAAGCAAAGAATTTTCCAAATCGGTTAAAAAATGACGGAGTAAAGAGGTAACAAACGTTAAAAAAAAAAAAAAAACGAATTCAGAACCTCCTCCTTTTTTTGAAGTCGGTTAAAAAGTTTGGATGTTCAGATGAATGTGTAGCCACATAGTATAGAGGCGCAGCGGCTAATTGGGAGGAACCGGACGGCACACGGTGGGTTTATTTGATAGTCGAATGTCAACACGTGCGACTGTATAATGCGACATATTTTTGAAGGCGGGTTTGTTTCCATAATTGTTCCCTTTGTGTGCTTACCACATTCGGTCACAACATCACTTACTAGTCAGATTTTCGTCAAAAAGTCTATGTTATAAGTTTCACTAATAAATTTAGTAAGCAATAAGTTATGAATTTATATTTTAAAAGTATCTAGTAATGTAATGTAATGTATAGTACCTATATATATATATATTTTTAGTCAGAATTATGCTACCTCACTTTAATATTATAGATGTATAATTGGACTGTTTTACAAAAACCTTAAACCGACTTCAAAGTACACTAAGAAGTAATCAAATCCGGATCTGATGGCAATGGGATCAAACGGGAAGCGTACCCTTTCAGTTAAGCAAAGAATTTTCCAAATCGGTTAAAAAATGACGGAGTAAAGAGGTAACAAACGTTAAAAAAAAAAAAAAACGAATTCAGAACCTCCTCCTTTATTTGAAGTCGGTTAAAAAGTTTGGATGTTCAGATGAATGTGGCTAAATCTAGTATAAACGGCTATTTGGATATTTTTATCTCACAAAAACAAGGGTTACGCGGGCAAACTGCGGGCCGGTTTCTAGTATAGGTATTATATTTATACTAAATAGAACAATATCGTAGGTACATAAAATGTATTCATAATGAGTACTGTAGATAAGGTCAATGCAGTATTATTCAAATTTTTATCATGTACCTACATAACAATACTCGTTATAAAAACGACTACAAATAAATGTATAATGACTCATGTATGTTACGCCCCCTTATTGTCTAAATCCTTCACCGATCGAGATCGCTCCGATTGCACAGTGGATTATATGCTTTATGTCAACTAACGAAAGTCCACTTTAGCTCAAGTGCAAGCTGCTAATGAAATTATACTTAAAGCTAAATTATTTTCTTTCATTGTTTATCTCTGACGAGGCTTAATTGTAGAAGGTCCGAATTCGAATCCTGTCGTTTTTTTTACTATGAATTCTAAAATTAAACATATTTTTTTTTTTAGTTACCAGACCATCCTTTGTTCTTCGCAATATGCTCGCTAAGTCGAACCGTTAAAGGTGTAAATTTGCTTGACAGGCAGCTCTTTTGGCTCATTTCATTCTCATCCATGGTCAAGTGTAGAGTCTAAAATAAATCGGAACAATGAGTTTGTATATCTTAATTATATTCTGTTTAGAATAAATAATTTGATACCGTTGCATAATTTCCTTCTACAGTTCGTCAAAAGCAGATGATGACTTTTGGTGGGTACTAGTGATTTTTTTATATACATAGATAAATCTTCACTTGCGTTTTTACAAATTACAACTATGCATAATATAAGTTTTTATAAATAAAAGAGTACCTTTCTCAAAACAGCATACTGTCTAGTACCCTGCTGAGGTCTGAGTAATCCACACTTCTCCAAGTTGCACAGAGTGAGCCAAGTTTTGAGACCGTACACTTGTACCAGTTCCCGTTTGTAATACTCCAGTACCTTGGGCTTCAGGCCTGATCCGGTCACACATTGGAGACATATCAGTCTTAGTATCTGCGAGGTAATATCAACTTTGGATTACTCAAAATAACGTACGAAACCCATGTTGAGATGAATCTTCGCAGATGGGGTAGCTTTGAAGTTAAAACGAGAAAGATTCAGACTGATAGACAAACTCAGACGTAAATTAAGCTTCACACACGGCTATCTGATCCTAAACTAAGCAGAGCTTGTACTATGGAAACCAGATAACTGATTACTACTTTTTGTTTGTAAATACATACTTAATACACCCAGATTCAGGATATGCAGACATGTTCGTTCATGCACACAAATGCATGTCCTGGGTGGGAATCGAACCCACGACCTGCGGCGTGATAGGTGGAATCTCCAACCACGCCAACTGGCCCGTTATAATATTGGTTAGTTAGAAAGTAAGGATAAGAAAATATAAATGTACAATCCTGCGTATCTATAAATTCACTGGCATAGAATTTGGCCCAAGCTCGAAATTTCATCCAATTTGGTTCAGTAAACATTTTCTCTTCCTTTATGTTGATTTAAGCATTTAATTTGTTTTCATTTATAAGATAGAAAAGTCAGAATTTGGAAAATTCAATTGTGTGCCATTTTCTCGTATATACGCCAAAAATATTAACTAGTATGGACAGTGCGAATTTGTAAATTTTTATATGAAGATTGAAAATAAAATCAAAACCCCAAATCACAAAAATGAACGTTTCCACATTTAAAATGACAACACTGTCTGCATGCTGGCTGTTTTAGCTTTCAAACGATATCAAATGATCATTAAAGTAGTTATCATTAAAGTAGTAGTTAGCTATCATTAAAGTAGTTTTTACATATATAAAATATAATGTTGTTAATCTGTTTAAAATGTAGTAGAAAGATCTGTCTATCTATAAATATAAAAATAAACCTTGGTCACGCCATAACTTGAGAACGACTTTACCGATTTCATCCATCTTTTTTCTTAAAGTTTACTAATACTTTGTAGAAGGTTCTTACGGAAAAAAATAAGAGAGTTGCGCAGAAAATTTAAGAATTTTTATATTTAAACTTTTCTAAAGTAACCTTAGCGCGGTAGGGTAGGTAGAGTATAGGGTAGGACACCACGCAAACGAAGTCGCGCCGAGCAACTGTTGTTAATAATAAGTTATTGTAAGTCTTACTTTAGTGAGAGGTTCTTTTTGTGCAATCAAGTCCTCTATGTAGGGGCTTATTCTTTCATTGTCCATGCAATTCAAGAAGTCTTCTTCACACTGTATTGTGTCGCGGAATTCAAAGCTGTCTGTAATCTGAAATTATTTATATTTTATAATATGTAACAAGTTCAGATTGGCATTTATTTGCGTGTATATTGTACTGAGCGAAGAATGTATGAGTTGTATCTTTAATTATAAAGTAAGTGAGCTGCGGCCGTTTTTATTAAAAGTAAAAAATATTTTTAATATAATAGTCGACCAAATTAATTATCTGACACTAGAACCAGAGTCCTTGTCAAGACGTATCAAACGCGCCCAAACGCAATGGGTTTGCGTCGTTTTTTTACAGAGTTCCAATGGCCACCTTCCAGCTCCATTATCAGATGTCATAATAAAATTGCAAAACTTGATTCCAGACAGACACCCGGACAGACAGGTGAAACTAAATAAAAACTTGTCTATTTCAAGGAATACCTCACCTCTTTGATATATTCTCCAATAGCGGTTTGTGTGGCCAACGACTGCTTGTTGGCCAACATTTGTGGCAGTCGCGAGACGAAGTGCTTGATCTCTTGTACTGATTTGTGTTTGTGCCGTTCGTCTAGTTGAGTTTGGATTACTCTTGCTTTTTTTGATAATGCTGCACCAACCTACGTTCGAAAACAAATTTCTGCACTTAATATTATTTAGGAGCTTGTTTTAAAATTAAATAACGATTAAAGACTGCTTAATGTAGGTCGAAATGAAAAAGCGCATGCAAATATAAATTAATTTTTCAGTCGATATTTGAAAATGAATTTGAACTCTGTCTACAATAACATAAGATTTATTTTCAATAAACACAATAAATTCTTGATGCGAAGAAGATGCTTTGAGGTTTTTAATATAGACCTTAAATATTGTACAAACTTACATCAGTAAAGTCACAATCTCTCAGTTCAGCGTACAGTTCCTCACTAGAGTTGAGTATAACTCGCTTTTTTTCCCTTGCAGATACTTCGGGGCTCGGATCGTCGGCGCTGACAAACTTGTGGCCGGGGAATGTCGCCGTTGAGTTTTTTATGCCGTACAGTTCATCTGAGATATAAAACTATTTGTTGGAGAGAAAGAGAGAAGATGCATAGTGCAACCGAATTCGATATTTAGTTTTAGATAGACGGAGGAAAGTCATACTTTAAAAAAAAAAGGCTAAGAGTTATCAGCAGGGCTATTTTAAAACGTCGGAATAGATATCGGAATCGGATTCAAAAACTACCGAGGCGATATTCCGCAATTGCTTTTTTAATTTCCGAATTCGAATATTTTTGGTTTCTTTACGGCAATATCAATTCGATTCATCGAAAGGTTTTCGGAAATTAAAATAGCAATTGCTGAAATTCGCCTCGGAATTTTTATATCGGATATCGAATCCGAGCGTTTTAAAATAGCCCTGCAGGTAGGCTTATAGTCTAATATCGCCTTGTACAGTAGTAACCAACTAATATGGCTTACCGATGTACCAGCGCAGAAGATACATTTTCAAAGCGCGGGAAACGCTATTGGCCGACCAATAACTGCCGGCATGTTAGCGCGCGCCGTGCGGAGGGGCGTGACTTGCGAGTGAGACGGAACCAACAGCTGCAGTGTATTATGAACCTTATAGTAGTGATCTAAGGTTGATTGTAAGTTTTAAGCATTCTTTCGTTAATCTTCGGGACCATACTTTCTTTTCGGTGCGAACGAAGATTCACGACGCGCCATATCAGTTGGGTACTACTGTAATTCTTTTGTATGAAAGTGTACATTAGTGAGTAGTGTACATATGCCTCATTCCTTAGCACTAAACTTCATTTAGGTTGACTATAGAGGGTAAATGAAAAATTCTACTAGAATTTCTCTCATTTAAATTACCAAAAAATATTAGACACGTATTTTTTCTTTGCCAGCATGTCACTTGGCCAGACTCGTTAGAATATTTTTCTTTTTTTATTTAGTTAGTTCTAAACCAACATGTTTAAAAGCAAATTATGGCAATAAGCAACTAAAGTGAAAAGAATAGCTGAAAGCCTGCACATATAGCAAAAAACTGAAAAGTGAAAACCAAAAGCTGGGCAAGATATGTGCTGTAACCTATACACTTTTCACAAACAAGTGACGTCACGAGCCCCCCTCCCGAACTTTGATGCGCTATATCTTTGTCAATTTTTATTATTTTGATAAAACAAAAAAATACGTGTAGATTATTTTTTGATAATCTATCTGACGGACTAATAGATATTATGTTTTACTCAGGCCACATACCTATTTTGACCGTATAGTGTGACCAGACCCAAAATGGATTATAAATATTTGACATCCGACATTAAGAACACATCAAAGGACTCAATCAATATATCAATTAGTATTAAAGTAGGCTCCTTTAGGTTGTAGTTTGGTTGATCAAAGTATGCACCACTTATTTATTTATTTTTGTTTTTTGTACTTATTTGTTTGTTTACCTTCGCTGTTTGTGCCGAATGTATTTCTGTCTATATTTACTTACCGATGAGTCCCTCATAAGTGAGTTGCGTGGTCATAACGCTTGTGAAGTCAACAGATCTGTCGAGGAGTAACAGCTGATCAATGCATGAAGTGGGCGAGCCCTTCTGCCCTGAGCCTTGTTCCTCTTTATTAAGGCGACAGAGAAGGTCCCATACCTGAATAAAAGGTATTAATTAACATTTACATAAACGTTCATATAATAATAATCAGGCTGCACATAATACTCAATAATCGCATCGTGGCTGGACTTCGTTTTGAACTTTTTATTATTGTATAAGTTTGAGTTTTTTTTTTATTTGCTAAGAAGATGACGGCCCAAAATAATAAAAAAAGGCTCCGTAGGTACCTTAAAAGTTAAAAACGAAACCTTTGTAACATAACACTCCGTGTCCGTTCGATCGTCTATAGAAGAAGCACAAATTGAAGGCAACATTAACGTCTTTGTTCCACCAATTTCCCACCACCGACAATGTGCTCTGATTGGCTAAGTCAAGGACACGATTGCGCTCTCATTGGCCAAGGCCAGTCAAGAACATACGCACGATGCAGTGATTGGTCCTTACTGTTCAAAATCAGTGCAAAATCACTAGTTGCGGAATCGGATTGCTCGGTATTATTACTATAAAGGGATTGTTCCGCGATGTCTGCCTGTCAAAGAGGTTTTTCTCGAAAACTAAGTAACTTACATTAGGCCATTGTAATAGGTTTTTGCCATGATGACTTATAATAGTTGCGGTAAAAAGTAATTTTAATAGAAGTTGGTTAGAAACTTATGGTAGCCTTTTAACCTATTATTATATCAATCCTTATCAAATAAAAACCGTTTATTATCCAGAGGAAAATAGTGTAAATTGTTGTTTACATCATGTCATTTAGATGTAATACTTTAGCGAACTAGCAAAGGTTTATTAATACGTGCACAAAGGAGGCCCTACACTCAGACAAAAGTTTAATTTGGCCTATCGGTATATTTTTTGTTTTAATAACGAGCCCTAATTGTGTTTTTACGCTTTACAATTCAGGCATTTGAATCTGATAGTATAATCTTGTAGTAAGTTTTTCAATATACAATGGTAGTTTTTTTTTAGCCAAATGTTTACCTGTTTAGCAGCAAAACCCTTTCCAAATACACGCGGAATGATTCCATACATTTGCTGTATAGTGCGTAGAGCTTGCGCTGCATTGTACAAACATGTTGGGTCGCCTTCCAAATAATTTTCCCTGTTTGATAACAAATTATTTTATGGAGAGTAATTAATAGTGGGTATAGTTTGCGAAAACCTTAATCAGTAGTGATATTTATAAATAATGATATCCTGGGACATTCTTCACACGGCTATCTGATGCCAAACAAAGCAGAGCTTGTGCTATCGAAACCGGATGACTATAATCTTTAAATACATACAAACATATACCAGGTGGGGATTTCGATATGGCATATTTTCGAAATAAATGTTGTTGTCATGCTGAACAAGTTTATTACTTTCTTCTATGTATAAATACAATTGCCAATAAGATGGTAATTTAAAAAAATACTACTTCAAAATAAACCAAAAAGTATGATGTGACTCTAACTAAACACTGTTTTGAAGTCAGCAAAACAGTTTCAATTGAATAGGTCATGCTCTTTTTTTGAAGTCGATCAAAAAGAGACAAACATAGTGCGGCAAAGAGACACCCTCCTGTCAAATATACCTTCTTACCTTGGCCTTAGTTTAAGAACCACCCTTTTCAGCCACGTCATTACTTACCGTAAATATGTGGTAGAAATTATATGAAGGTAAAACAATGTTATGGATTGTTAAGCAAACTTTTATATTACCTGAAATCATTCTGCAACTCCAAAGACATGACGTCACTGTCAAATGGGAATACGTCACACTTGAACTCATCAATGGTTAGGTTGTTGATAACTCCTTGATTTGTTAGGTGTACCTTGCACAGCTCACTCTTCCTTGGGACAAATAATAGATGGAATTCCACTGATGTTGTTTGTTTGGACCTGAATTAGATAATAAGTAATTAATATTTATATTTTTTGGAGTGGCGTGTACTGCGCGTCGGTACGTTTTTGTTACGATTTAAGTGAGGGGAATGATAAATTGCCTGGCCTTGTGATAGAGGACATGGGAGATTCTAGAGGAGTCCTTTGCCTAGAGGCATGCTGAGCTCCAGATATACTAAAGCAATACCTATCTTACTAATATTATAAACGCGAATGTTTGTATGTATGTATGTTTGTTAGTCTTTCACGCAAATACTACTGAATGGATTTTAATTAAATTTGGGATGCTGATAGAATATGTTCTGGATTAACACATATGGTACTTGTTATCCCGGGAAAGCAATATCTCCCCCGGGTACGCGGGTGAAAGCGCGGGGCGCCAACTCGTCCATAATAAACGTACAATATAAACAGTTCAGAATTAAGTGCTAAAAATAAATTATTAAATCAGTGCTTTCTTTGATTATCTTTTTATCAAATTGAATTCTGGGTTCTTGCCCAAAAAGATTTCAATATTTGGTCAGAATCCTAAGGCATTTTTTGGGTATACCTAGAATATGTGTGTCTGGATAAGTTTACCAGGGCAGGGAAAAATTACTAGTTACCTCAGAGACACAATGTAATCAGCTACTAAATCCATAAGTGCGAGTTTGGGTCTTGAAATGAACACAATATGTTTGACAGATATAGTTGGCAGGCTTCCAGGTTGTAGCGGAAACATGTCAACAACTTCATGGTCCTTCAGGAGAGTATACTGTTCCACCAGGTTCACTGGACCTATCAGCCATTCATCCCAAATTGTAATCTGTAAAAACAAATTGCAGACATTAAAGTTTTGAATACCTTATGCATTTCATCTCACTACAGTGCGACTGCAGAGAGAATGTGTTTCTATCACCTGTTAATATTCAAAACTAGAAAGGGGTATTTTTTGTAAATCTAACTGATGGATGAATAAAAAAATTTTTGAACCCAGGAATCATCCCTATTTCACCCAGACTAAGGACATACAGATATGTTCATACAAACAAAGGCATGTCCAGGTAGGGAATCAAACCCACAACCTGTAGCATCATAGTTGAGGGTGAACCACACCAACTGGCCTGTCAATTGTCATAAATGATTAGAAGATTTACACACAACAATACACTTTATATTCTAATATATTTTATACAATCGGTTGATTGTACAATATTCCTAGCAACATTATTGTGCCAGTTGTGAATGGGGCAACATTGAGCCTTACTATTGATTTGAGTTGTGCATCTCAGCTTTACTTATAAAGTCATTTGACGGGCCAGTTGGCAGGTTGGTTAAGACTCTGATTTAATTTAACACGCCACAGGTTGTGGGTTCGATTCCCACACAGAACATGCATTTGTGTGCATCAACATGTCTGTATGTCATGAGTTTGGGTGTAATTAGGTATATAAATATTAAGCAAACAAAAAGTAGTATGTGTATTTTTTTTTTTTTTTTTTTTTTTTTACTATTTTTACTATTTATAGGCCTGTGTTTGACCGCAATCTCACCATAGTAAGTGATGATGGCGGCCGAAGGTGGTAAGCACACAAAGCCTAGAAGGAACTGGCTCTCAAGTGCAGCTGTCGGAACACACCGAAAGGTGCTTGGCGACAGATTTTCAACTTGAGGGTGGTAGCCAGCCAGGCGGGTACTACAAAGTACCCTACCACCGTGCTATGGTTTCCTCACGATGTTTTCCTTCACCGAAAGCTCAAGCGCATTGTAGGATTCGAACCCGGGACCTTCGTCTCGGTATCCGACGTCACTACCACTGAGCTATCATCGCCTTGAAATATTGTATTATTTCAGTTATCTGGTTTCCATAGTACAAGCTCTGCTTAGTTTGGGATCAGTTAGTTGTATGTGAGGAAAAATGTCCCAGGATATTTTTTTTGTCCCAGTATAGTCATTGAAATCCATGAGAGTAGTATCCAAGTAACTCCCAGCAGAAACAGCTATACACTTCACAGTCACTTTTTAGCAGCTTTGTAAATTATGATTTAGTTTGATAAAAGCCCACTGCATAAGTATATAGCTTCATCAACACATCCACTACTAAAGGCTTTCCTGCCTCATGGATTACCACTGCAAAAGTTCCAGGGCTATGATATCTACATAATGTTCAATATTTTATTAATTAGTGAATATATAGGGTGATTCCGAATGTCTATTTTAGGCCGAAAGGGTATTGAAGTATACCTTATTTAAAACGTAAAAACAATATTATACAACGGAAAATAGCACATAAATATTTCCATACAAATAAAATAAAATAATCAACCAAATCATTATGTGTCAACCCTAATGAGCATGTGTATCATAAATAAAAATGGCGGACCTCGTAATCCCGTTCCCGCCTATCGACAATTGACATAACAACACCGTGATGCAGACCGAATATTTGATTGTCTTACCTTTAGTAGCTCGCTTCAAATTATTTTCTTATTATTGCACTTTCCTAAATCAGTATTACTTAAAATTTTGTCAACTTTGTAGGTAATCAATCACTATTGTCACTATCAATGTAAATACCAGCCTTTTACTTCACCCACTTGCCGTGAAATTGATTTCATCGTATTCTTTAACATATCTGGTGTCACAGTCACGAAAGCAGCCAGGATCCTCTGACGCATCTAAACGACATTTTGGAATTTTGGTTTAAAGTTCTAGATTTCTACAATATTTAATATTTTATTTCTAAATGTCGCTTGTGTCAATCATTTACTTTTCCAATGGCTCAGACGTACCACCTGACCTGCCAGCTTTCGGTAATGGAACTATTAAAAACTATTTTTAGGGTTCCCAACCTAAAAGGTAAAAAAAACCGTATACCTATTATGATACCCATAATCATTGATGAAAACTTCAAATAAAATTATGCATTAAGTAATCTTGAATGAGTCCTGCAACTGGCAACGTGGCCTGGTGGCTGTGGTTGCATTTATTTATTTATTATTAGTTACTGCAGCTTAATAGCATTATTAAACAGCCAAAACGCTACAAAATCAAAAACATTTTTTTTAACATTACATTCATCGTTCTAACATTCATTTATCAATCGTACCATCCCTGTCGCAAACAAGTAATGGTGAACTAAGGCCTTAGTCTCGTCATTGTAAGAAGTAGCTTTCGCTCCGGCATCATCATCATCAACAGACTTTGATAAACTTTTCAAACATGTTTTTTGAAATTTTGTTATGGCTATTTAAAATTTTCATTAAACAAATATCATTAGGCGACACTAATACATACCCGCAATGATGAAAATTGGAATAAAAAAGTTTCATACGTAATCAATAACAAAAACCTTTACCTACGGAACCATAATTGCAATATTATGAAGTGGCTTGACTTATTGTTAGACGGATTCAGGCGGCCATATTTAAGAAATAAAATGGTCGCCTGGTAACGTTACTATTGGCTGACAGAAATCGATGTAAATGTCAAGGTCAAGTGCAATACTCCCATAAGTCAGATAGTGTCAGAAAAACAGCTGATCAGGGTTGTTACCAACGCGAGGCAGCGCTTTTACGCAATATTTTTCGAATCGTTATAACTCCGTATTGGTAGTACTACGACTACTGAAACTTTTCAGGATTATTGGTAATGCTATATTCTATCCACAGATTTCGGCATAAAATAGGCATTCCGAATCACACGGTATATTTGATTATGAAAGACCAGTGCACGTTGATTGGGATTACCTCCTACTATGAACCGATGATCTAAGTGGACAGAATCATTAGATTTAATAAGGTGATAGTTTGGTGAATTGTGCACCCCCTATTTATTTCGTGTACTGGCACATACTTTTTATAAAGAAGTTTATTTTGAATGGTTCTATGTTAGGAACGCATCATGCTGTTCAGCTCATCCTAGAGGCAGTTCAGTCTAGTTGGAGAGTTTGTCAAGTCTAGTAGAAGTTTCTCATGTGTTGTTGAGATAAATTGTTGAGTTAGTGAATAATATAGCTAGCTGAGAAATAACTCTATTGTAATGAGTCAATAAGACCAGGAAATATAAAGCCCTAAAGTCTACATTTTCAGCAGTTTCATTTATAGGAAACCAAGGAAAGAAGTAACCACGAATTCCCACAATAGTGATAATTTGATAGTTTTATAGGAGCTGTACTAAAACAGAGAGGTTGAGATTATGATATCAACTTACTTTTGGTCCTTTGTAAAGATGCAATAGATCTAAAAGCTCAGTCCTCATAGTTTCTTGTACTAAGGCAACGTTAAGTCTGCCACCTGTAAGATGTGAACTCATTTTTAATTCTTATAGGTACCTATATTTAAGCTTACTTCTTCAAATTCACTTCACTGGCAAATTAATGGCAATATTTTGTTTATTTTCCTCTTGGGCTAATATCTAATGTCAGTGTCAGTCACGTCAATAGGGCAGTGCTGCCAGATCAGATTTTTTTAAATCCGTAGACCGACGCTCAAAAATCCGTAGAAATCCGTAAATTGTCTCTACAAAAATCCGTAGATACAGACATTTTACGGTTAGAGGGAGTATTTTTCCCACCAACTTTTTTTTTATGAAACAATGAACCTATCTATGGCAGTCCTTTTTTAGATTTGTCAAAACTAAATACAAAGAAAAAAGTTTTTTTTTTAATTTGACATTGACAAACAACATATAACTACGTAGAGTCTGGCAAACGAAAGATGAGCCTGGCTGTAATTGAAACTCTTTACATGGCAACATTCTATTTCGTCACCCGTCATAAAAAGTGTCAACTACTTTACCAGAAACAGTTTTGATACTAACCCTTTATTCATAATGGCTTTTTAGCTAAATCAGTGTAATAGTGTCTACCTTCTCATTAAACACTTGACCGTTATTTGAAACTTTATATTTGAGATAGGCCCCTCCTTGTTTTCTGCTTTATCGTACCTTCTTTGTCTACCTTATATCGCCATCTCGCTCGCACATCCCCCTACCATCCACGCCAGGCAGAGCGGCGGGCATGAGCCGCGCGATCTCGTCATTGGCGTCTTGTTTTCTGCAGCGCACGGTTGTGCCTAGCGCTAGCGTAGCCTAGGCACACATGTAAGTTATTTGTATTTATATACCTTCTTATTTTAATAATATGAAATAATTTATAATTTTAACGGTTTTACCGTTCGATAATTCAAATTATTGTTGAAATTTTATGTTCAAAGCTTTGAACAAACTAATTCTTAAATACTTTAGTCTACCCACTTTTTAAAGATATTTTTGTGTGTACTATAACATTTTTATCCTAGGTTTTTCCTAGGTTGGTTCCAGTTTAGTTCAGATACAGTTGAACAAAAATAATTTAATACATCATGTGCTGACCGTAATAAATCACAACGTTGGAATTGTGATAACGGGTATCGCGGTATCGCTGTGATGTTCAAATTCTCTGAACTAAAATAAATCATGACCACAAGGGAGTGTTAAGGTGTCAACTGCCATCTAAATAATTTGTGTAGCAATTTATTATGTAAAACAGCATATTGAAAATAATTTCAATAATTAAAATACAAATTCAATCCGGCTTTTTAGATTTGAGAAACGGTCTTGTGTGCTAAAATTACTCGAAGTAATAAAGACAGTGATTTAACCTACATGAAGTCTACGAAACATTACGAGTTATATTTGAAGGTAGATTTTTTGTTATTGAGTTAACGTAATTACAACTTATTTGTGGTCTGAAATTATTGAAGTGAGGAATGAGGGTTCGTAATCCACTTACCAAAAGATTCCGTTTGCTATTAATACCAGACGAGTTAACTACAGTGCTTAAAACGGTAAAACATTTTTGCCTTTATAGTAAAATGATCAAATGCTCCCGCTTTGCAAGCTAGTCTGAGCTGCCATACACCAACCCACGCAGGTGCGGTGACTTGAAATGTACCCTCGCAGGGGCAGTGACTTGAAATTTACCCTCGCAGGGTATTCTTTTGGATGTTGTGCCCGTACTCCGTACGCACATTCCCCATGATAATCCACCCCTCGCAGGGGCTGGTGAGTTTTATAATACCCTCGCAGGGTATTCTTTTGGAAGTTGTGCCCGTACTCCGTACGCACATTCCACATAATAATCAACCCCTCGCAGGGTATTCTTTTGGATGTTGTGCCCGTACTCCGTACGCACATTCCCCATGATAATCCACCCCTCGCAGGGGCTGGTGAGTTTTATAATACCCTCGCAGGGTATTCTTTTGGAAGTTGTGTCCGTACTCCGTACGCACATTCCACATAATAATCAACCCCTCGCAGGGGTAGGTGAGTTTTAATATACCCTCGCGGGGTATTCTCTTGGATGTTGTGCCCGTACACACATTCCCCATAATAACCAACCCCAGGCAGGCAGGTGAGTTGAAATCGCGGGGTATTATTTTGGATGTTGTGCCTCAACGCACATTAAAAAGGCAGGTGGTGTTCAAAAAACTTTTTGCCTTCCAATAGACTAGAATCAAATGCTTTAGAAGCAGATTTTTAGTAGGTAAAGAAAAACCCAAATATCTATGCTCTTCGCAGGGTACTTCACTTAGATAAATGTTCTTCGCACATTCGCCATCATAATCAACCATTGCAACGGCAGATAATTTAAAATGCTCCCTCGTAGGGTTTTTTACTTGAATATTGCACTTTCACGCACATGCTTTAACATAACCTACCCTCATGGGGACAGATGGTTTTAAATGTAATGTATATTCGCATAGTCCTACACTGGGATACCTTTACACATATTTCCCACCATTATCAACTCTCACAGAGGCTGGTAACAAAATGTACCCTTACAGTGTATTTATTTTTAAGTACCTCACTCATTGAATTATTACGCTTAGAAGCGAAGTATCGAACAAAAATCCTCGCGACTCGTAGGCCACTTGACAACCAATGTGTGCGTGAGTACCATATAATTACACTCGCTGACACGCACACAAGCGCACGAGTAATGTTGCAAGATAAACTAAATTTTTCGGGTAAATTAACCTTCCGATACTAGTGAATGACATTGGAAGTAAGTATTCATAAAATTATTTAAATAGTTTAAAATGTTCTGCGTCTTAGATAATTTATCATAGACACAGGCCTGTTATTTATTTATTACTAGTTTAATGGTTATGTTTCATAGTACTTATGTCGGGTATTTTAACATAGTAAACCAAGACAATGTGCAAAGCTATGAACAATCGTACAATTTGTAGTAGGTATTGTTGGTAATGATAGGTTTCATATATGATAGGTTGTATGAAAAAGAAGATTAAGAAATATGTAGGTATTTAATTATCATTATCGTATAAAAGATGAATATCTACGCATTCTTATAATATCTAACTGAATCTAGGTATACTAATATAATATTAATATTTATAATACAATAAACCGAAAGAGTATTTGTTTGTTTGTTTAAACGGGTCAATCTCTGTAAAAAAACTACCTGTAAAACGACTACTGTGTAAAACTACCAGTCTGATTCGAAATTATTTAACTAATATGAAGCTACATTATCCCGAGTATTATAGGCTACTTATCCCAAGAACGCGGGTGAAACCGCGGGGGACAGCTAGTCAGTTATAATAGCTATAAGTAAAAGAAACAACTTATCGGACTCAATTACTTACTCCACTTCCTACTCTAACAAAATCAGTATCAATTACGTAAAACAACACAAATTCGCACACGAACAGATGGCAACACTTTGCTCGAAATCTGAGTGAAGTATTTTTATTTTTGTATTTTGTTATTTTAGATGAATTACGCAATAAAATTAGTGGCTTATCTGTGGAATATTACAACAGAATTCTAATCTTTCTTCCCTGATGAATTATGACAAAATTTTACTGCACAAACCGTCATATTTATTATTTTTCTGAGAGCTCCATTCACTAAAACGCCAGTCAGTACACTAACAGCGCGGCGGTCATTTGGAGCCATCATGGCTCCAATTGAATGGATTATGTTTCGCGCGTGTACTTTGTTTCTATGTGTAATAATTCAATGACCTCACTAGGATATTGGTGCTTCTACGCACTTTCCTTAACATATTCAATCCTCGCGGGGTTCTTAGCATTCTAGCCCTTGTGAGGTACTCTGAAGACTTGATACTGACATTATCAAAGCGGGGCAATAATTTAAAATCCACCAATAGTGGTAACATCTACTAATCTCCGATTGACATACTGAAAATAATACACGGTTGTTGCATATAGTTTTACCAAAAGCTGCCGTTGGTAAAGTCAAGTCAATCGGTTCAGTACTAAGAGTATATTATTAGATACCGAGTCGGGCACACCATTAAAAAGGTTTGCTGATCCAAAAAAGTGGCGGGTCTCACTGACCACGGACAAAACTTGTGATCACGGACAAATATTTTTTACCGTGTCTCCGATTTATTTCTTTGGTTGTGTAAGGTAGAAACAGGCATATTTTCACTAGCGAATGTGTGCGACGCACCGCACATAGATGTCGATCGACCAGTAACGGCTACATATTATACATATACTTGCCTACCTTACCTTACTTTCGGTCTAAGCCGAAACTTTGCTTAATTAGACAATTGGGTAACAAACATATAGGGGATTAATAAATATGTATTATCGGTTATTTGAACGACTTTCTCCTGTCTAAAATTTTGTCATGTTTCATTCTAAAACGAGAATGAATAAAATTATACAGAGGCTACTTATCTCTATTAGCAAATTACCCCGACAAGCTAATACCAATGCCCCAAGTAACGTGTGTTTTATTATACGGAAATAATAATTATTTTCCTTAACAATCATCTTGGAGCCTAATCGGTTTAAACTTACCAAGCTATGTCATACATAACCCAAACGAGTCTGCACTATCGTGATTCAGCATACTGGTCGTTGGTTCACCTGCAAATGCGTTCTTATTTTCTAGTGAAATATGTAATCAAATCATGCCAATTAAACGGACTAGTTTTTAAAAGTGGTATATCCTGGCACAAGAGTTGCATTGCAATCACAAAGAAATTGAAAGCACTACAGGACCCAAATGAGATGTCGATTCGGAACGAGGGTGACCAAATCATCTAATGAATCGTATCGTTATCATATGAATGTATCGTTTGTTTCATTTATTAGTTCATCTATCGTTACTAATTATCGACTACCGCCAGAGTAGCACTTACGTAGCGGATACGCCTACACAGAATAATATTTATAATTAATACTTGTAGTAGATTTATTTGCTTATGGAATTCCCATATACGTAGTTGCAAATTTTGAGTGTTTCGACCAAACCGACCATCAATACATAATTCACGAAGGCCCAAGCACCTAGCATAACCATTTTTACCTTCTCCAAACTGCTACCTCAGCAAGATCGGCTTGAGGCATAAACTTGCTAGTAATTCCTCGATGGAAAAAGAGTGGATTTTGGAGGGGCAGACCTCAAGTCAATCTTTGGCAGCTTTTCTACTTCCAAAGATTGGTCCACATACTCTTTTGTTGTAACCATGTCGTCTTTGTAGCACAACCCGCTTCTAACCATAGCTTGCTTGAAATAAAATGCTCAAACTTAATCCATTTGTCCGACTATGGGATATATTATAATATACAAGTAGTTAATATCATAACTATACGTAGGTATGCAGTTTCGAAACTGCAAACGTATAGTTCTCAAAATATCTCTCAAAATATGTCCAAATTTTGAGATATATTTTATAGCTTACGATGGATTCGTGTAATTTTTTAGAAACAAAATTATAGTCTACGAATTGTGCATAACTATACAGATCAAATACACTGTTGTCTTACTTTTGTAATTGGATTCAGGTTGTAACGAAGCGGACTTCGTACATTAAGGTAAACCAGTGGAGGACTTAGTTTTACCTTCCTACTTGGGTAACCTATCGGAGAGCTATAAAGAAAACACCAATCAATGATTACAAAGTTGCCGCCAATTGATTTATTAATCGTAAATACATATATCTGAGACTCTATAGCTAGCTCTTAATTCTAACACTATGGATAGAGGGCGCGGCGTGATCTTGCTTTAAACGGTACGGGGAATCGCTCCTTGAACGCACTTTCCTGGGAGGTGGCACCAGACGTATTTGGTAACCCGAACCGTCTGGGACACCAATCCAGGGAATGGTAACGTACGAGGAGACGATAAATATACTGATTCACAGGGAATACGGTATCGGGGACGCGGACGGTGCCCGATGGTAAATCTACCAGGGCTTCGGTACAGACGGGCCAACCTCACCGCAATGATCAACACAGCCGAATTTGGTAACCCGAACCGACATGTGTTGACTGTACGATAGCGCTGAGCCGACTGCGTGCTCTCTCACTGGAGTGCGCGGTCTTATAAAGGATGCTGCGGGGTGAGGCACGTGGCGCGGGGTGTGCGGGCGTCCCGCGGGCGGTAACTTTCCCCTCTGCGCTGCGGCGGCGTCGGCGGCGGCTGGATGGTTCGAGGTGGCGTGATGTGCTACGTCACACTCCTCTCCCGGGAATGGAGATTTTTACCTGTAAAAATCACTGCTGTAAATGATGTTCAAGTTCCTCTGAAATTATTATTCTCCTTTCTATTGTTTTTCTATATTAACTTTTTATTGTCTCAAATGAGGGTATTTCTAAAATTGTTTACTTTCTGGATCTCGCTCGGTTATCATGATTTACCCTCATTGTTATTGAGTTTTATATTTATTCGGAATAATTCGGATGCATGTTTTCCAATCTTTGATGTGTGCCGTTATTATTCTATTAGAGTAAGGATCCTTCAATAAATTTATTACCGGTGATTTTCTTTTAATTATTTTGAACGGTCCTGTACAATTCGGTGCGAGTATGGCACAACAACTTATTGGTTTATCCGATAATGGAATATTCTTTTTTAATGCAAATGGTTTAATTTCCGGTTTCGAGTACTTTATTTGTGTATAATAATTCGGTTGTTGGCAATCAGATTTTCTGCTTTGATTCATTTTCACTAAGTCATATGGTTTATTTCGGTTATCTACCTGCATTATTTCTTTATTTTCGGATTTTTCGGATTTGCGTTTTTGGCAAATGGTACACTTTTTAACATATTTGGCTATGTCCCTAAACATTCCTGGCCAATAGTATATGTGTGCTACTTTCGCTAACGTTTTTGCTGTTCCTATGTGTCCAGCGGTCGGAGTATCGTGGTTTTCTTTAATTATTTCTTCTTTTTTCGTTTTCGGTACACAAAGTTTCCATTCGGATGATGAGTCTAATTTTGTACCATATGACGGGTTTGTGATTCGTTTATAAAGGTTTTCTTCTATAAATTTAAATTCAGGAAAAATATGCGGTTCTGTCTTGATAGCTTCGGTTTTCTTTTTATACCAATCTTTTATGTCGGCAACGGTTGCACATATCGGATTTCTTATTAATTCATCGGCTACTATATTCTGTTTTTGCTTCTTCTTTTTCGATTTTGATTTTTTTTTTGATGGTTTATTTTTATCTATGTTTTGAATGTCTATGTTCATATTCAACCGTTTTATTAGGTCTACTCCTAATATTATGTGCGTTGCTCTTGGCATGACATACATACGATGTTTTAATACGGTTTCATTTATCTTTAGATCTATGTCTCGGAATTTTGACAACTCTAATTTACTTCCATCGGCTAGTTGTATTCTATGTACTTTTTGGTTGACGGATTTTTCTTCTTCTGGAAGTATCTTATATACTTCTTCGTTTATATACGAGTTTGTTGATCCAGTATCATACAGTGTTTTAAATTGTTGTCCTTGTATCTCAACATCTAAGAAAATTCTTGGATCATCTATATCGTCAGATCCTACGGTATTTGTTCTTTGAGTATATTTTTCATTTCGGGTCTCTTGTTTTCTACAACAATTTTTGCTTAATATTCCCATTCGGCCACACGTACTACAAAAGATTATGCGTTTACCTGTGCATTCTTTTGTTGTATGGTTTCTTTTTCCACAGCTCCAACAACACTTCTTGCTATCATAGTTGTTTAGAAAACTGGATTCCTCGGTTTCGGTTATCTGGTTTTCTCTTGAGTTTTCTTCATAACTCTGCGGTTGCTTCTCTATATATATTTGATGTGAGATTGCTTCATGATCTCTTGCCAGTTGTATTAACTCGGAGAGATTGCTGAACTCGTTCTTCTTTACATAATATTTATATTTGGCATTCATATTTTCATATACGCGGTCTAGTTCTTCGGATGTTGATAGTTTTCCATATCTTCTCATCAACGTTTGTATCTCGGTTAAGTAACTAACGAAGTTTTGTTTGTAATTCTGCCGTTTTCTTACTATGTCTCCTAGTAGTTTGGAGTTGTAGTTTTTCGGAAAGAAACTAAGTTTGAATTCTTCTATGAAGTTTTCCCACGACGACCATGTCTGGTGGTTATTTCGGTACCACGCTCTTGCGTTATCTTTAAGAATTCTTGGCAGTATCTGCAGCATTTCTTGTGGTTTTATTTCATTGGTAGTTTTAATTTCTTCCAATGTTTCGAGAAAATCCACCGGTTCGTTACGTATATCGAATGAGATACCGTAACTGTTTACCAATTTGAGTAGATTCATCATGTTCTTACTCTGTGGTTTTTCGGAGTTTGATTCGGATTCGGATACGGATGCGGTTGTCTTTTCTTGACTTGTTTCGGGTTTGTCTGTCATCTTCGTGCTTTTGATGTCTGTTGCTAGGATTTTTCTAAGCTGTTCAACGGTTAAACCCTCAATTGAAATATTTCTTCCTTGTATTTCTTTGATGAGTTCTGGTTTTTTCAAATTATAGATCCAATTTGTGGACATTTGACGGTTATGTTAATTATTTATCTTATTAACTTACCATAACGGAACGGTTTTTCTTTTAAAGGAAATTACGGAATATATAACGGATTTATTTAATTTCTTTATATAACTTACCTTCAATTTTTATATGGGTTCAATTTATTGACGGATTTTATTTCTTTTAACGGAACGCGGATCAATAATTTACGGAACAAAAATGTATTTTATTTGTTTCTATTTTATTCTTAATTTAAATTAACCGGGTTTTATTTTTATTACAAGATTAAGTAACGAAATTAAATTTATTTTATTTGTTTAGTTTTATTTTTACATGAAATAAGTAGATTTTTATATTTATTTATTCACGGTTTTATTGGTTGCAACTAGTTACAATATACATTTATTTCTTTACGGTGAAAAGGTATATTTTTTTATCCTCTTTGTAATTCACTTCTTGAACGCACTTTCTTGGGAGGTGGCACCAGACGTATTTGGTAACCCGAACCGTCTGGGACACTAATCCATGGAATTGTAACGTTCTTGAAGATGTAATTAGCCAAAAGGCTGCGGAAGCGGTATAAAGCAAGCAAAAGAGGTGAACGAATATCCCTTTTCTGTTTTTTTTTGGTAATAATTAGTAATCTTTATAGCTCATCTATACGGATACGGGGTTTTTACATCGATTTTTTTTTCTACACACTCACTCGGTTTCCCGTGACCGCTCACTTTCCGCCCTTAACGTTTCCTTGCTCCACCATCTAGGTTTCGCGAAGGCCGTCTTGTTTGTTAAGTGGGCCGACCAGGGAGGTAATGAGGTGTGATACCGGAGTGGATTCTCACTAAACGGGTGCCTATTGTAACAATACGCTATCTTACTGATTTGAACACTTCGCGGAACGGATTCTTACTAAGATGGGTGTTCAATGTAACGATACACTATTTTACTGATTTAAGCACCTCGCGGGGTGGATTCTCACTGAGTTGGGCGCCAAATGTAACGAAGCGGACTTCGTACATTAAGACTGCGTATAAAGCAAAATAACAATCTTAGAATTGAAATTTAACCAAGTAAATAGTATTTAAATGAAAAAATATTTTTATATGGGTATTTTCATTATATACGCGAGGGTTCTGCCTGAGCAAAAACATAATGGAATGAAATTTCCTCGATAGAAAAAAATCACAAAGCTACCTCTAATAATAATGAATTTTCGGTTTTATTCGTTCATGGTGTATCTAATTAAGACAAAAATTCGATAAATAATATCATTAATATATGACCTAGGGCTGCTACTAACGATTTTTTAAAATATTCTATACTTTACGAGTTATTTAGATAAAAAGCGCTTAGTTCATTTTTGTTCCGCGGAACACGCTATCTCCATCTCATCTGCACGCGAAGATTAGACATAAGTTTGTTTCATCTGACATTGCCATATTTTTCTGGCTTGGTACGCACTCTTAAGGTAAACCAGTGGAGGACTTAGTTTTACCTTCCTACTTGGGTAACCTATCGGAGAGCTATAAAGAAAACACCAATCAATGATTACAAAGTTGCCGCCAATTGATTTATTAATCGTAAATACATATATCTGAGACTCTATAGCTAGCTCTTAATTCTAACACTATGGATAGAGGGCGCGGCGTGATCTTGCTTTAAACGGTACGGGGAATCGCTCCTTGAACGCACTTTCCTGGGAGGTGGCACCAGACGTATTTGGTAACCCGAACCGTCTGGGACACCAATCCAGGGAATGGTAACGTACGAGGAGACGATAAATATACTGATTCACAGGGAATACGGTATCGGGGACGCGGACGGTGCCCGATGGTAAATCTACCAGGGCTTCGGTACAGACGGGCCAACCTCACCGCAATGATCAACACAGCCGAATTTGGTAACCCGAACCGACATGTGTTGACTGTACGATAGCGCTGAGCCGACTGCGTGCTCTCTCACTGGAGTGCGCGGTCTTATAAAGGATGCTGCGGGGTGAGGCACGTGGCGCGGGGTGTGCGGGCGTCCCGCGGGCGGTAACTTTCCCCTCTGCGCTGCGGCGGCGTCGGCGGCGGCTGGATGGTTCGAGGTGGCGTGATGTGCTACGTCACAAGGTTGAAGAGTACATGACCTCACTTTTCCAAATTTAAATTGCAACATGTAAAAGTTATAATTATGTTTTCCCTTGACTGAACGCTAGGACTTATAAATCGGGTAAATATATGAGTGATAACGTCGCTGGTTATTATAATAAAATACAACATGAGTAAAATAAAATGTACTAAGTATACACAAGAATTAACGTTTTGATATAATATATTAGGTACCTATGATTTACGTTGTGGAGGTAGGGTGGTGAATAACAATGTCGGCACACAAACTATAGCAACCATATAGCCATCTGTTACATTATGTGTAATGTCTCGTACTTTACACAACAGACGTAAAACACCGAAATGTAATCAACTTATTATTCGATTGAGATGACAAGCCAAATCTGCATCTGGAACAGTAGGTAGGTATTGCAAGATGAAATAAATCATCGCTGGAGCGGGCATAATGCATTCCCGGGCAACATACGCTCAGCTAAAAAGCCAGCCCAGCAGCTCAAAATTGGTCTTATCCGATCTGATTCGAAATCTGGTCACGTGCCTATTGGAGATAGGTATGCAATTATGCAATACTTTCAGATAGTCCTATAGCTGATAAAAAGCCACTAATAGCGGGATAACAATATCCTCGCATGATTCATTCAAGATCATTGACATGTTTATGAAACTTATTAATTAAAAATGTATTTCTATGTTAATCAATTATTTGATAAGAACTTCAGAAATTACTTCTAGTCAATTATATATTTTGGTTTGTACTTTATAAATCAAATTACGGTAATACCTCGCACATCTTTATATTTGTTGATATATTCTGTCTCGCGATATGGTCAAACAGACTCATTCAGAAGTATACTTGAATACAGTACTCGTATATCCCAAACTGGGAAAATACGTAGGTCACAGGTATATCACAAATTAGTTTATGCTTTTACCACTATTACTGAACTAAGCATAAAGTCACATTGGCATCCACTTCTACCAGGCCATAACAAACACGTCTCAAATATAAAGTTTCAAATAACGGTCAAGTGTTTAATATAGATGTTTTGCATTACAACAAAACATGTATTATGTGTTGAATAAAACATACAGCGTTTAGGTGAAGAAGCAGTCTGTGAATCTCGTCTTAGTCTAATAAAATGTATGAAAACCTTACCAGATTGTTTATGGTATGTTACTTCTTATCCAATTACACACCTGCAAGCGTGCGGTTTGCCGCGCTGTCACTGTCAAGTGTCATAGCGTCTTCACCACCAGCAAGTTTTACACTGCAACGCTGTATGTTTTATTCAACACATAATACATGTTTTGTTGTAATGCAAAACATCTATATTATGTGTCTTTCTAAAACATACAGCGTTTAGGTGAAGACGTGTTTGATATCTGCTGGTGAAATGTAAACACAAACGCTATGTGATAATTCTGAAAATAGTTAATAATATTAGAATCAGACAAATTTAAGATGACATCATTCTTCTGAAAAGTCTAATGAATTCAACAAAAGTAATTGTTTAAAAACTGAACATTTTTCTGGAATCTAAAGAAAGATAAAAAGCTGGAACATAAAACTTTAAATCAAAAAGTATTTAATTCAACAAAAAATTAATATCACTTCTAATAATCTTATTATTGAGATCAACAAATTATTTAATTAAATAGGACAAAAGTTAGAAGATAATAAATCAGATTTTTTTCTTATATACTCAATAAACTGGTCTGTAATAGAACTTTTTTTAAAGTTTCTTCACTGCCAGTTTCCTCTTTCTAGGATTTCATCCACTGGCCAATTTTCAAGCCAGCCTTTTGAAGCCACTGCTAATCGTATACTACTTGGAGGGACAGGGACTTACAGCTTTTATTATTTGATGCTTTAAAAATAAATTTTAGCCATTCAGCTATCATTGTCCTTGAGACAGGTCTAACCTTGCCAGTTATTAAGATAAATAATTGTTCTGTTTTCTTATGATTGTCTCTCTTGAGATGACTTGATTAATTCTTTTATGTTTCAGGGGACAAATACTTGGATCAGGGTGTTTTAACAAACGCCAAACAGATTGTTGCAGAGACAGTTTTGGATCCATATTTAGGTCATAATAATATTACCAATTTCATTCTCTTGTAATATTATCTTGTCTTTAAAAATATGTAATAAAGTTAAAACATGTACTGTAAGTTCAGCCAGATGCTAAAAGTAAAATTAATGCAGTACAAACAACAGCAGTAGCAGTACAAACAAATACTAATAATGTATTTTTATTAGGATTTTCTTTCAGCCAGGTAAATAATATTGTATGTCCCAATTAGGTGCTTTCTTTGGTTTTGGATTTGCTATATAATATATAGCTTTCAATATTTGGTGGACAAAGAAATATTATTAGAATAAGTTGTGATGGCTATTACTATATAATATTGTATTATAATCAAAGTGAATAAGGTATAATTTTGTAAAATACCTATGTAATAAATAAATAAATAATCTTGCAAAAAATTTAACTAAGTTATTTCCAATGAGGGACTTAGGATTAATTTTATTAAATTCAAACCAAGATATCCATCTTTTGATTGGTGGGCCATATGTTGTGAGTGGGTTTTCTCCAACTCATAGTTTGTTGACCCTACCCCCAACATTCCATACTCGGAAAGTTAACTCTATCTGTGAGGGGGTTACAGACCCTTCTTGTCAAACGAACCCCCCCCCCCCTGCTGCTGATGTTGCTGAATTACTGAGATTTTATATAGTGGCCACCTTGCTGTGGGGGGTTAGTCCTGTTGTCAGGTCTATCAATGTTCTTTGTAGATTCTGGATTGGTAATGGGCCTGCTAGGGCTCTGGCCTCTAGATCTAGAAGCCAATATCATTGTGTCCAATGAGGAGCTACAATGTATTTCCTCGTAGTGTTGTGCTGGTGTGCTAGCACTCATGGAATAAGGTTTGGAGGGATACCCACGCTAGTTGTGCTGAAGGCGTTGCAGCCAACTTTTGAGTCTCACGTCACATTTCTTGGAACCACAGTGCTTCTTTTTGATGCAAAAAGATCAACTAGTGGTGTGCCCCATTTACGGAATATGGCCTCTGTGGCCTGAGGTAAGAGGTGCCATTCGGGTAATGGGCGACCTCTTGACAATCGGTCTGCTATGCCATTTAATCTCCCCGGGAGATAACACGCCGACAGCGTCACATTGAGCTGATCGGTCAGTTGAAGCAGATTTGTTGTTAGGTATAGAAGGGCAATTGACGTGGTGCCTATATAGGCAACCAGTGTCTGATTGTCTGTTTGAAATAAAATGTGAGCATCTTTTAATATTTTTTGGTAGTTTAGAATTACACCTAAATTGCACATAAACTGCAAACATCTCTTTGATGTTTGAATGCCCTGTCTTTTGTTCCCGAGTACACCACTACCACTGACCTGACAGGTAAGACCTGTTCAGGTGTGCTCCCCAGCCCGCATCCGCTGCGTCTGTGGTGAGAATATGGGTGATTTGATTCATCTTCAGAGAGGTTTTAAACTTTTCTATTGAACTCAACCACCATTCCAGCTCTCCCCTAGCAAATGTTGACAACACTCTTTTTTCCCTCATTCTGTGGAAAAAAAAAATCAGAAATACTTGCTCCTAAATAGTTTCAGATGACCCAGCGGTCCCTCTAAACTGCAAGTTGTCTGCCATTTAAATTTAGTAAGCATATTTATTCTGGTAATGCTATTGTAATTTTTTGTGGTCCAGGTTAGACCTATATATTCCAGCTGTTGAGCTGGCTCCAAAACGGATTTTTAAGTGCCAACACTAGTGTCTCCAAGGTACTCACAGTTTCCGCAACCTGAGTTATTAGCTTGGAGCGGTCCTGATGGACCAGGAGATAATCGTCTAGATATACTAGAACACGAATATACCTCTGGCTAGAAGGATTTCCGCAATCCAATTCGATACAGCCGCAAAAGTACAGGGGGCAGAAGAGGGGCCTAAGGGCAGGACTGCTGTGCAGGACTGTCAGTCGTAATACCTCTCCATTGTAAGGAATCCGAAGGCAACGGCGGTGGCTCTCTGAGATGTGCAGATGAATATGGACCTGATTGAGATCTATCTTCACCAACCAGTCCTGATCTTGTTAGAATTCCATCACTGTAACTTGGTACACTACTTGAAAATGGTGGGTAGAAACAAAATTGTTTAGGTTCCTCAAGTCAAATATGGGTATAAATATCAAATATGATAGTCAAATATAAGCCATCTAGTTTTGTCGCAAGATAAATCTTGAATTGGAAGCTGGCGTTTAGTCTCACTGGTTTTTCTAAAACTTTGCTGATCTTTGATTGATTGTATCATGTTTGACATTGTTGGAGTTGTCTTTGGTAGACAAAGAGGTGGCTTCTTTAAAAAAGGTAAGTAACCAGTTATAGTGCTGAGGATAAATTGATTGGCATTTAGTTGAGCCCAAGCTGTCACATGATCGCTTAAATATCCATCCCAGAACACAGTTTTGACTCATTTTTGAGTACTTTGGTTAGTATGGGAACCATCACTAATGTGCTGTTAAAAATATAACAATGACATCAATTGTTATAATAGGATGTGCATCCCTCGCGAGAACCAACGGTTTAACATTCACACTGTAGTTTGATTTCTTATGAACTTTATTTTATTTTGTGATTTTGATATTTTTTGTTACCTGTATTATTACCAGTACCTGATCTATTGTGGTAGAATGATTTGTTTTACTTTAAATTTTACAGATGATGGTGATGTTGATGGTATTGCAGCACATTGTTTTCTTATATAGTTAGGAGTATTAAGCCATGTTTGAGAACCCCCTAGTGGTTCTAATGATTGGTAGCAAAGCATTTTTATTAAATATTTTTTTAATTTCTGCATTTGGAAGTACATTCCATAAAGTAGCTTTTAATTTGTATTGGTGATCTATTTCAGAACATTGTACCTATTCCGAATGTATTAGTTATCCTGTCAAAAAGGATATTAGAGTTCAGATCATGTGAATTATCCGCAGCCTAGTTCACTAAGGATTGTAAGCCTGTCTTTGTTCAAGAATGGCATTAGACAAGCCAGTTAGCACTTGTTCTATTGTTGCAAAGTAGTCTATGGAACTATTATGATTACAAAATAAATCATTTACTTTAAGAGCTATAAAGCCAGGAGGCACCGGCAGATTTAATGCTTTTTGTAAAAAATACCCTTCCACACTGCAGTTTCAAATTGTTGAAGCCTGTTAAGAGTAGCTAGCTTATCCTTATCTCTCCATTGGTACTACTTTGTTGTCATCAAAGTCCATTTTTAATATTCCTAAATCAATGTTTGGTATTGTTGTGGAAGTTGGCTTTTGTATATAATTAGTTTCATGGATAGAATGTTGTTGTACATTCGACTGGGTGAGTGCACCCATATAATGAGATAAGTAACTCACCAGAGCCATTAGGGTGTATATACGAGGGTCGTAACTAGTTACCGAAGTTTTGCGCCTTGACCCTTTGTCAGTCGGCGGAGAAGAAATACCTTGTTCTTCGGATATTTCGGGTGATGAACTCTCGGATATAATTTGCAAAGGTTCCTTTTCTTGTGAACCAGACGTTACCGGCTCATGAAGATCGGTCTAACTTGTAGTACTTCATAGCACTCATCTTTTAACGTAAAAACACCCACTTTCACTATAAAATACTTTAATATAACACTGTATGCATGTTCAACACGATTTTTATTGGTTTTATAACATAAATTCAAAATTGAAAAACTTTTGCACGTTACTCGAAGAGTTTTCACAAACGCTATGACACTTGACAGTGACAGCGCGGCAAACCGCACGCTTGCAGGTGTGTAATTGGATAAGAAGTAACATACCATAAACAATCTGGTAAGGTTTTCATACATTTTATTAGACTAAGACGAGATTCACAGACTGCTTCTTCACCTAAACGCTGTATGTTTTAGAAAGACACATAATAGAAGCGTTTTACCTGAAAATAAAACGCATATTAAATACTTACCTTATTTGAAACTTTAGTTTTTAACTCTGCCTGGTATTTTCGACACAATGACGAGATCGCGCGGCTCATGCCCGCCGCTCTGCCTGGCGTGGATGGTAGGGGGATGTGCGAGCGAGATGGCGATATAAGGTAGACAAAGAAGGTACGATAAAGCAGAAAACAAGGAGGGGCCTATCTCAAATATAAAGTTTCAAATAAGGTAAGTATTTAATATGCGTTTTATTTTCAGGTAAAACGCTTCTATTATTTCGATCACCTTAATGTTCTACAATATGCTAAATGAACTTCTACGGTCGCTAATCACTTAAACATATATCCATATTGTTCTACGAAGGTAAAAAAAAAAAACTAGAAAAAAAAACACAATTTTTTAATTTGAATGTATATTGTTAGTTTGGGATCAGATAACCGTTTGTGAGGAATATCCCAGGATACTTATTTATTTATTTAAAAGCATTCTATATAAAAATAGAATATAACGAGTTTATGTACAATTTTAACTCATTTACATGCAATTATTATTTAGGAAAGTCAAACATAACTTAATATTTATAGAGTTGTTTGTAAAGTATCAAAACAATTAATTCCTACTATACGTAGTGATACCACATCCAGTTTTTTTAAATTTGCCGCGCTTTTTCAGGTTCTACTTTCGTATGCCAGACTATAACAGTATACAATATCCTTGATGAAAATAATGAAATTCCAGTTAAAAAAAAATTGCCGCCAGCCAGCCAATACCGCGACGTTTTGGTGGGAACTTATAAAGTAACTTCATACCTAAATTCGTGTATTTCGAGTTTTATTGCGTATTATCGATGATATTCCATTAAATACCAATCCATGTGCACCAGTGTAGTAAAATGAAATGCATTAAGTGTATCGTGACTTTTCAAGTTGTCTCAATAAGTCCGTGAAAAATTTTTGTCAATTTACCACGATTGTATGTACTAAAATATGACTTTTAAGGACGGTGACTGACAGTTCGGACTATATGAAGTGATTTATTTTGTGACTACCTATATTAATATAACTCGAGAAAACTGAAATAAGACAAGGCTGTATGGCTCAACCTTTGCCTGCCTTTTGGAGAATAAGACAAACAACAACAACAGCCAATACCGCCATTTATTTTACACCGTTGGTGCCGAAATAATTTTTATTTAAAATAAGTTAAAAACCTACGTATTTCTAGTAATTATAGCGGCCAAGTATAAGTTTAGACAACATGGATATATCTGATATGAATAAATTAGCAAATAGGAAAAGATTGAATACTGACGTAGAAAAACTCAGAGAAAAAGTTTCGCGCGAAAACGCAAAAATTATAAAATTGAAGGTACGTAATTTTTTTAGAATTATTTTAACACTAGCTTCCGCCCAGCGTTTTCAACAGTGTTCCCAAGGGTTTCTTTCTTGTTTTATTCCAGGGTATGATCTATCTGTGTTTATTTTAGTTTTAATCTATAGGTACGCACGGCTACAGATCAAGCTATACATTTCCAAATTGGTTAGCTTATATTGGAAATTCCAATATATACTGACCTCTCACTGTACGGAAATCCTATATAATCAGCTTATACTGGAAATGTATAGTTGATGTGTAGTCGTGTCTACTAATCTTTATGTATAAATTATACTGCACGTGTGTATGTCACTGAACTCCTCCTAAACGGCTGGACCGATTTGAATGATTTTTTTGTATGCGTTTGGGTGGCGCCTTGGATGGTTTAGATTCACAAATCAGCCCGGCAGATGGCGCTGCAGTCGGTATCTAGGTTATATTATCAACTCCCTGGATGGTTTAGATAGGGTAGGGTAGCACCACAGGGTAGGGTAGCACCACGCGAACGAAGTTGCGCCGGGCAGCTAGTATAATATAATAAAACGGAACCCCCTTCTTACTAAAGAAGGTTTAAAGCAAGTTAAGTAAAGCCACAGAAAGCCACTAATAGACGCACTGACTGTCGGATTCCTATGAGGCGGGGCGTCCTGCCGTCGGAGCGTGCGTAGCGCGGCAGGACCGCCATAATTATTATTAATACCGGTCGAAAGCGGTCTGCTCACGTTGCAAGCCACGCTCACGCTTTCGGACGGACGCCCCGCCTCTCCTGAGGGTCTACAACGAAAAACGATACACGATAGTCCGACCATCGTTGTCAAATATGAATCAATAGAATTGCAGCAAAACTGACGAGACGTAAATTTTATGCAATTCTATTGGCTAATTGATTGACAACAATGATCGGACTATCGTGTTTCGTTTTTCGTAGTACCTCATCGTCTGACTGTCGGTCGGAACGTATGTAGCGTGGCAGGAGATCGGAAGCGGTCGGCTTCCGACGGTCGGCGGTCACGTATAGGAGAAGTCATACCTACGTTTTATCCATAAATTGAAAATAACGCGCGTAAAAATCGTTCGAGCGAACGTGGGCTTAAACCTATCACTCGATCACTTTCTAACGTCATACAACAAAAAGAGACGAGGCTATTTTAAAACCTGGGTGTGCTTTAAACCATGTTTTGTAATAAGGGGTTGAGTTTGTTTGAACGCGTTACTCTCTGTTACGACCACAGGCTATAACTAGTCGTTATTTTTTAGCCTAATTCTTGAGGCAGGTTATCTAAGCTATAGTAGGCTATATAACTTCACGCTAACGCGGGTGAAACCGCAGGGCACAGCTAGTTATTAATATTAGAAGTGTACCTAATTATTAATATAAATATTGTAGAATGCAAATATGTAAAGAATATGCATATGTAATAGCTACTATTTAATTATTATTACCTTTTGCTTGCCTTTCATCCACATACTTACCTACCTACCTACCAATTTGATAGGTTGCATATGTAATAGTAATTAAGCTAGAATCCGAACCAAACTTAATGGCGGCTGTGAAGTGCGCTGCGAGCCGGTCTTGCGCAGGTACAGTCATCTCGAATGTACCGCATATCTTCGTTTTCGCTACTGCGCAGCGTTCCGCGTATAATATCACAGCCGCCAATAAGTTTGACTCAGTCTGTACATAACTTTTTTATTCATATAAGCTTTAATTTGCAATGTTTGTAGTCTTTAGTCTTTCTTTGAGTTCGAACACTAGTTTACATTGATAAATACCTATTTGATCCCTGATGGTGTTTGTAATCAGGTGGCTCAGGATACCGCTTACTGGGATTTGAAAGAAAAACTTCAGCAAGTGGAAGGTAACCATGAGAGGCTGCAGCAGAACATGGTGGAGGTGCAGATGCAGCACGAAGCGCTCTCTTCACGCTACCAGGAGGAGCTGCGCCACCGCCCCGAGACACTCAACAAGTCAGTCTCTTCCCATCCTTACCCTCCCTATCCTCAATCCTTCACCACTAGGTAACCAAGAGAGGCTGCAGCAGAACATGGTGGAAGTGCAGATGCAGCCTCTCCTCACGCCACCAGTAGCAGTTGCGCCACCGCCTCAACTGGCCCCGAGACACTCAATAAGTCAATCCAACCCATCAATCCGCTGCCGATAACAATGAACCCTTATCTGTCATATCATAGCCAATTCACTCGGAGCCTCAAATAAATTCGATGTATAATCTTCGTAGCTCAGGATGACTGCACCTAGAAATTTGAGAAGTTTGAGCAATACCAAATTTGTAGTCATTTGGCACCAAATAATTAGTACATACGGCTACAGATACCAGTATAAGCTGAGCTCCCACTGCACTGTAGGAAATCCTATACAATGCGAGATCAGCTTGTACTGGAAATGTATAGCTTGATGTGTAGCCGTGTG